>PVIC010009807.1:0-30684 GCA_004025085.1 Thryonomys swinderianus
GAGTTCCTACCCTGTGGGGCTGCCAAGCACTGACTACCAAAAGCCATAGTGTGACAGCCTAGCCTCTGGGGCGCACTGTGGCCGACTCGAGAATTACACAACTCTTCCCTAATGCCTTCCTACCTGAGCTCCTATTCTCTCTGTCCAGGCCTCTATAAACCACCCTGGTCCTGCCAGATCTCTCTCTGACTGGCAACCCCCTACTCCCTTTCTACACAGCAGCCCAAGTGTCTTTCATGAACTGGCCATACAATACCATTCTCTCTCACCACCTTGCAACAGTTTTACTCTCAGAATGATGTCGCTACAACTCTGGCTTCCTAACCAGGATCTAGTGAGCCTCTGATCACCTCCTCCTCCTCCCTCCATGCCCGTCACTTCCCACCAGGCTGATTCCTAGCCCAAGGCAGGTAGGCTGGCGGGACAGGCCACTTGGAAGCCTCTCCCTTCAATACTCTCCACCACATGATCCAGTCTTTGCTTAGTCAGGACTTCACCGACCTCTCTGTCTAAATAGCCAACTTCCTCCCCTTTATCTTGTTTCTCTTTGTTTTTCTTTTGTTTTTGAGACAGGGTCTCGCTTTGTAGTTCAGGCTGGCCCTGAGCTCACTATGGAGCCCAGGCAAGCCTCGAACTCAGCAATCCTCCTGTCTCTGCCTCCCGAGTGCTGGGATGACAGGCGTGAGCCACCACGCCCGGCATCTCTTTGTTTTTCTTAACAGACTCGTTTCTGGCTGCCAGGAAGGTGTTTTCCTCTGCACCCTCCATTGTGTGCACGTGCACACTCAAGGTCTTTGTTGGGCACAGTGCTGTATCCTCAGCCTCTCAAAAAGCACCTCTCATGAGAACTACTCTATAAACAGGTGCTGGATGAATGAACCTGCAGAGAGGCACAGAAGACACACTAAAACACAACTGCCATGTTTTGGGTTGTGGGGCAATGAGGTACTATGTTAACTTATGCTATTTTTCAACCTTCAACAACCATATTTGTTCCAGGCAGGGAGGTGCACGCCTGTATTCCCAGCTACTTGAGAGACTAAAGCAAGAGGATTACAAGTTCAGGTCCAACTTGGATGACTTAGTGAGACCTTGTCTCAAAAGAGAAGAAAAAGGGGCCGGAGGGTTAGCTCAGTGGTTCCGGCGTCTGCCTCGCAAGCGCAAGGTCCTGAGTTTGATCCCCGGTAAACACATATAATGCTGGGCGTGGAGACACGCCCACCAACAATCAACGCCACATACCACAATGCCGGACGTGGTGGCTCACGCCTGTAATCCCAGCACTCGGGAGGTAGAGACAGGAGGATTGCTGAGTTCGCGGCGGCTTGCCTGGGCACCATAGTGAGCTCAGGGCCAGCCTGAACTACAAAGCAAGACCCTGTCTCAAAAAGCAAAAAAAAAAAAAAAAAAAAAAGAGAAGAAAAAGGCCTGGAGATGTAGCTCAGCATACTCTAGGTTCAATCTCCAGTACCACCAAAAGATAAATAAAACCAATCAAATTTGTAATGGATACTGGTGCCACAGCACTCAACCATGTTCAAACTGCTGGACTCTGTGTCCCTTTGTGAGGAAGATGACCAGGACAGCAGCAGTCCTCATGGAGGACTGGTCTCACCTCCTCTGGTCCCCAGCACCCTAGCAGAACCTTCAAGCCAGGTGACAGAAAGACCTGAACTGCACAATCAAGACTCCCAAACTGAATACAATAGGACTCATTTTGCAAACTATACAACGTGAAGCTTGGTAAGAACCTGCTGGTGGGGTTGCAGCAGACCAGGCCACCTGTGCAGAACACTGGGCACAGCACGATTTTGCTATGTGGCCCAGAAAGGGAGCCGGGCTTGAAGGACGGTGAGATGCCCTGCTGTGGCTGGCACACCCTCGTGATACCTGGTCCTGTTGTTTCTCTCTGTGAAGGGTTGGCAGTGTAGAACATGAAACACCCCCCCACCCCGAGATGCTCAGTCAGAGCAAGGTCTCACAGCCTGTGCATCACAGCCTGGTGACCTCACACCCACTCCGCCCAATGGTACAGGGCCCTCCTACAGGCTCTCTCATTCACCCTGCACCTGGCCTCATGTCAGCAAGTGGCAGAGAGAGGTCAAGTACAGTACCACACAGAGACTGGCAAAGCACAGGGTGTCAGAGCCAGCTGGTCAGTGGGGTTTTCCAGCAGGGATACCTGGGCTCACAACAGAGCACAGGTGATGGACTGACAGAGGGCAATGGCTTTCCTGGAGATCTCATGGCAGAAAATACACAGCACTGTGGGGCTTCAGAGTAGACTCAGCCTCCAACCAAACCTGGAAACTGGGCTCACCCCAAAAGTCTGGGTCAAAGAATGAGACCCACCTAGGCTAAAGGCCTAGAGGGGAAGAAGGGCCACTGACTGCCAGGCACCACCAGGGAACTCCACCCATCACTCTGTTATCACAAAAATACCTCATCCATATTATCATCCTCCTCATTTAACAAAGGAGCCTCAACCTCCAAAAGCTCCTGTCACAGAGCTGGGATCTGACCTGGGCATGAAGAGCCTCAGAACCCATGTTTTCCCCCACTTGTAAAATATCCTTGCTGCCAACAGTGAAACAAGTGGCATCCTGTGCCCTGAAAACAACTTCTTCCCAAGGCTCTGAAATAAGCTGAGTCTCCCCTAGAGACACCTGTGAAAGAGTAGGAGAGATCAGGAGCCAAGCATTCGGTGCAGCCTCTGTCGGGTCCCTCTTAAAATGAACTTGCCTGACACTCTTCATCGGCCACTGAGGCACAAGCCAGCAAAAGGAAAATGCGCACTGCCAAGCGCACAGGCAGGATTAATGCAGAAATACACTGTTATCAAGTATACACAGTGGGAAGTGTTTGTTACCAAACAGCTGCGTTAGTAAAGTGGTCACTGCTTGCCAGTTAATGGTTCTGAATTAGTCAGCGACAGAGTGAGCTGTGGCCTCAATTCTGTGAACAAGCTGCTGCCAGCAGAATTGCCACCAAGACCCCGCCTCCGGGACAGAGGCATGCCCTGAGCAGCAGGGGGCCTTGACAAGACTCTCAGGGAAGCGAGTCCCAGTGACCTGCCAGCCACGTTGGCAGCAACTAGTATTCAGCAGTCTCTGAATGAAAATGACAAGGGAACCAGTGAGCGTCATCAGGGTAGTTGCAGGGAGGGGTTCTCTGCGATCTCAGGGGTCTTGTCTAGAGTCAGGGCCAGCACTCCTTCTCCAAGAACGAAGGAACCCAACCTAGGAACACAGCTAATGGAAAAGCCACCAGGAACTGAGGGTGACAGCTATAGGGGTTGCTCAGGAACAGAGACATCAAAGATGCAGACAATTCCAGGAAACCCCATTTCCACCAATGGGGGTGGGCTGGCATCTACCCACCACAGGCACCGACACAACCTAAATGACCCAGCAGATATGCATAAAAAGATAAAAATGACAAACACACTGAGCTAGATATACTTAACAGCGTGAAGGCAACAGAGTAACTAGGCTTTAGGTGAGTTACCCTGGCTGATCCTGGGCTCTGCCACTCTGCCATGCCACCCCAAGCCCAGGTTCCCTGATGTAAAGTAGAAAGGACATGTTCCTCCACCCTCACGTCCTGAAGTGGCTGGCGCCTTGGAAGCAGACAAAGAGCAGTACATATACACAAGAGGGAAAGGAAAAGGAACATAGGAGATAGTTTTTGTTTTGGGGGGGATAAGAATTGTGGTCATTCCCCACTCCAATTTTCTCTAATTTGGACACAAATACAGCTTTGTACTTTGAAAAATCTCATCAAATAAGAGGGACAGGCTGTAATAACAGCAGCATGTGCCTGGTTCTGTGCTGAGTGCTTTATATGCACTGGGTCCCTCAGGCTCAAAATGAAGCACTTCAGCGGGAAGTGGAGGCTGGGTGGCCCGGGCTCCACGGGGCCCGCACGCGGCTCAGTTCTCCTACCACCCAATCTTGCATCCCCCTCCTCCCTTCCACAAGTGCCAAGACCTACTAACCATCTTGCACCCAAAATTCCATTTCACATCTGCTCTGAGGAAAGCAGCCTGCAACTGAGTGGGGGAAAGGTCTGAGTGTGGCACCAGAGGTACTGTGTCCTGGTCAGAGCTGACGTCCACAGTGCAGCACAGCTGGCCACTCAGCTACACGGGCCATGCGAGGGAGAACATGGTGGCTGCTAGTGTCCCTCCCACTAAGACTCCTCAAGAAGCAGTGGGGAGGGATGGGAGACATATCAGACACTGTCCCTCTGGCCCATGAACTGCCTCAGCAGCTAGGACATGAGCTGACTATGGTTTATGAAAACCCAAGTTCCCCTGGAGGCAGAGGGTCTAGGGCTACTGGTGTGGTTCACTGGCAACTACAGGGTAGGCAGCAGGCAGGCTATGATTGTGTGCAAAGAAGCAGCACTGACAGGCAGTGGGCAGCTGAGAGGCCAGAACTTGCTGTTGTTTGCCAGCACACACCTCAGAGACCAAGCCCCGGAGGATAACGATATCTCCCTCCCCAAGCCCACCGGGGCCAACTTCCCCTGCTGAGCTCTAAGGAAACCAACCCAGCCACATGAATGTATCAGTCACCGCAGGGACAGGCACATAGTTTTGTTTTGTTTGTCTGAGACAGGGTCTCATTTTGTAGTTCAGAATGACCCTGAACTCACAATGTAGCCCAGGCAAACCTCAAACTCACAGCAATCCTCCTGCCTCTGCCTCTGCCTCCTCAGTGCTAGGATTCCAGGCATGAGCCACCACACCTGGCATTGTGGGATGTGGTACCAGGAAACAGGGGATCAAACTCGGAACCTTGCGCTTGCCAGACAGTTGCCAGAACCACTGAGCTAAATCCCTGTCCCAACAAGATAGTTTCTTGGACCCTAGTAGCTAGGTTCCCCAAACAGAATTCTGTGAAGTGATCAATGCCAAGACAAGGTCCATCTCTCTGGTTCAAATACCCCACAGAGTTGGGCATGGTGGCTCACACCTGTAATCCCAGCACTCAGGAGGCAGAGCCAGGAGGACTGATGAGTTCAAGGCTTGCCTGGGCTATGTGGTGAGCTCAGGGCCAGCCTGAAATACAAAGTGAGACCCTGTCTGCAAAACAAAAAAACAAATACACCCCACAAAGGTGGCACGGGTTGGATATGAGAAACAGCAAGAGGCTGTGTGGAGGGCCGGACTGAGGTAGGAGACTCAGACAAAGGCAGGTGTCAGAGACACCCTACAGATACACCCTGTCCCCCGCCCACCCAAGTCCTCACTCACAAAGCCATTTTCCCAGGCTGCTGGCTCTGGCTGGACGCTCTTGCTTTTCTTCAGCTTGCTGTTGTCCCCACTTATACCACAGGTCCCAGCACAGAAGGTATCGTCATGGAGCCCCAACAGCACCCTCACTCCTGCACACCTCATTATTTTCTCTGTAGTACTGGTCACAACCGGACTTGCTTTGCTTGCTTGTGTGTTTTTAACCCCATCCCCCAACCCCTTACAATGTAGCTCACTCCATGAGAGCAGGCGCACAAGCAGAGGGACTGTCTCCACACAACTTCTCTTGGTAAATGAGGAAATACTGAAGGAAAAGTCACCGCAGTCCCTCCACAAAGGCTAAATGCAGCACAGGAGGTCTGGCTGGGAAGCCCCTGGGAGTGCTCAGACCTGGGGCACAGCTGTTGTTTTCCAAAAAGAGTTAGAGCAGGCTGTTGGCACCCAACCCCCATGAAACAGAGGCAGTGAGGATGGTTCTGGCAGCTGCACCAGGGAGTTGAGCCGAGGGGCAGGATGACGTCAAGAGGGCCTCTCCAAGACGCAGCTGGAGGGCTGAGGCCTGAGACAAGCTGGCTCACGCTGGACTGGCCTTGTCTCCATAGCTTTCCTCTCCCATGCTTCCCACGTGAACTGTCCAAGCCCTGTCACGAGGTTCTGGTCTGCCCTAGTTCTCCCCGCCAACCTCTAAGGACACCAGCCGGCCCTCCCTCTTCAGGCCCCCACTCACCCGGTGGGTCTTGCTGTAGGTGTAGAGAAAGGCCAGTCGGTAGAGACTCTTGTAGTGCTGAGGGAAGCGGCTCAGGCAGAGGTGGAAGGAAGCAATGCACTGCTCTGTAAGGAACTGGCGCTGCTCCTCGGCACCGGCTGGCAGCCCCTGGGGGAAGGTCACTGGCTCCCCTGGGGGGTCACCCCTCTTTTTCCCATCCCACAGTGTAGGTGCAGATACAAGGGGCTTGACAGGGATGCAAACGGAGGCTGGAGGGTCTGCAGCAGGCTTCTGGATGCTTTGCTCTGTAGCCTGGAAGCCTTCTGTGCTCTCCAAGGATTCCTCAGTTTTTCCTACAGTTGAAAAGAAGGAAAGAAAGTCGCCCTGAGTCCTTGCCAACGCTGCCACCTGTCACCAGTGACGGAGGCGCCTCAGTCAGGCACCTCAGTGAGGCACTTAGCGCAACAGGACTGGTGCCTGTGCTGGATGAGCACTGGGCCTACCTGTGGAAGGTACAGGGCCCAGCACTGGCTCTGCCACAGCGGGCTGAGGCCTGTGGCCATCTAGCCATTTGCTCTGTAAAACAGGAGTTCCAGGTTGCCTCACAGCAGAGGGGCCCAAAACTAGAAAAGGCCGGAGTTATAATCTGCCTCTGGCTCTTCCCCACTGAATGGCAGCTCAGGTTGTCCCATCTCCAGGGCCAGTGCAGTGTCTGGGAAGGCAGCTCACAGAAGACAGGTGTTGTCACCACCATCATCTAATAAAGCAGCCAAGAAAGGCTCACAGTGCTATCCCTGCTCCATTTCTGTGTCCAAATTCCTCTCCAGGGCTGCTGTGTCTGAGCCAACAGCTTATGCACAGATCCACACGACAGGAGCCCAGCCCCGCTCCATCGGGGACCAGTGGAGCCAGGCAGCCCAGGAGGGCCAGGTTAGGCCTCAGCCATGACTATGGCTGGGTAGTCTCAGGCTAGTCCCTAAAGTGTAGGTTCCTTTAATGCAAAGAGAAGAGGCTATCTGGCCCAGGAGGGAAAGACAGACGGAAGGGAGGGGGTTTATGGGGTGGATCAGGGTGTGGGGCTCTTGCACACCCTGCACATCCTGTCTGGAAGAGGCAGAGCGGGGAGCCTGCAGCACCCATTCTGAAGGCAGTCACCTTTCCATCCCAGCTCCCCAGAGGCCACTCTGGGTTGTATCCTGGACTTCTGTCAAGGTTCTGTGCTCAAAATAGGACTTTTTTTTTTCATAGAAGCCAGATTTGATTCAGACTAAAAAGAAAACACATTTGTGGCATTTAGAATCCAGAGACCTTTTTAAATAACCATTTACCAAGAAGAAAAGTAGCCTCTGACATGGACATGGCTTTCCCAGATTGGGCCTGGGGAGTCCTCACAACAACAAATGTTACTTCAGGTATCAAGCTCCGTGCCAGACCTCTCAGGAACCGCCTCACCGTATCCTTGCAACCCTCGGTGTGGGTAACGGGATCACTCCCATCCTATAGGGAGACAACGGAGATGCAGAGAGGGAAGTAACTTGTTGCACTGAGAGGTTCTAGGATAGCAGGCAGAGGCACAAAGACAGAAGCCAGGCCAGGCCTAGTGCCCCAGGGAGTCTGCAGTCTTCAGTTCTGGCCAGAATGGCACCAGACATCACTGAGGTCATCATACCTCTCTCCTCTGTGGGCACCTGGAGGTCCTTAGTGGTTGGTCCTGCTTGGGCATTGAGCACAGGCACCCTCTTCTCTGCATAAGGCTTCCGGGAGCCCTCCAGAGAACTGGTGGGCTCATTAAAAAAGTCCTGTGTCGAACTGGAGTCTGAGAGCGCCACAGCTGTGCTGTCCTGACTTCGATCTGAGGAGAGAAGGTAGGGAGAGAGGGCGGGAGCATGAACCCACACCACCTCCAGTACAGGGGGCTCCCCTGCAAAGGAGACCGCCTGAACACAAACCAGTGACCTGCGGAGCACAACCCATCTGAGAGGGCCCGGACCCGCTCGCCAAAGATACCAACCTCCATGGGATCCTTCCTCAGGTTTCCCCAATCTGGTATTCTGGTAAATGTTCAATAATGGGCTCTCAGGTGAAGGAAAAAAAAAAAGAGCCCTGATTTGTACAATTTACTGATTTCTGTGGTGTGAATACTCCCACCACAGCTGACTTCAAGCTACCAGTATGATGCTGTTGAGTAAGGAGTTCAGAACAGATGCACAGTAACCTCCATTATATAGTGTTTCTATCATATTGACATAATACAATTAACTGAAAAGGGAAATAATTTGGCAAACATGTTTAACCTGTTGTCAAAAGCCAGGTATCTATGACGAAAGTCTGCAAACCTAGAAATCACTTAAGTCTATATTCATTGCCTGGCTGGCTGGGGCCTAGGGTGTTTAGGAGAAAAGAGTAGAGGCAGGGCAAGGAGGAGGCCTGATGCCCACCTGGGACTGGAAGGCAGAGCAGAGGCTGCTAGGGAAAGGCCTGAACCAGTACCTCGTTCCTAAAGGACAAAATTCTCTGAGGACTGAGGAGGGGGACAAATCTTTTACCTCCAGGGTAGAAGAGAATGGAAAGGAAAATCTTTTTCCCTGAGGAAGGGCAGGAAACAGGAGAAAAGACAGGATCACTGAGAATGCCCCACTTCTGCAATGCAGGGACACAGAGCCTGCCTAAGTCTGAGTCTGGACCAAAACAATGAAAAGCCACCCTGTACCCTACCCCAGGCTATCAAGCACCAAGCACCAAGCAAAGCAGCCTATAGCAGGGAAAGAACAAGAGCAGGCAGGGAGACCCACCATGAGATACACCTAAGGCAGAGGTAGAACTGGAGCACTGAGAAAAACTTCACAGCAAACTGGTCCCCACTCTATGCATAAGGCAACATGAGAGGACCAAGATGCTACCGATACAATGAAAGTAACATAGCAACAACAAATTCCAACTCAACTTGACTTATGATTAGCCTAGTTCAAATTCCCCTAATATCTGAGAAGAGGAAACCCCACACAATGCATAATGTTATTTATTTCAGTTTCTTCAGCCCTACACATATCTGGCATTCAATATAAAATTACAAGGCACACACACATGCCAAGAAGGCAGGGTATCTTGTCAAGGGACAAAATTATCACTAGAACCAGACTCAGAGATAACCCAGATCTCAGCGATACCTGATGGGAAATTTCAGATAATTAAGATTAACGTGCTTTTCATATGTTTATTAACTAAAGGTTGTAGGACAAAACCTGAATATCACCTACAAAATGATCATTTCAGGAGTAAGATGAAAATGAAAGCAAGAATCAAATGGAGACACTGAAAATTAAAAAGCAGACTAACAGATGAAAAATGTCTGCCAGACTTCTTGGAAGACCTCACACAACTGAGAAAGGAGAAAAACTAAAACTTGAAGTTAGGTCAATAGAAATAATCCCAACCAGGAGAAAAAAGACAGAAGAGCAGGGAGAAAAGGGGGATTCAGAACAGAGCGTCCAAGATCTAACCCACCAATTGGAGTCAAAGGAGGAGATGACAGAGAAGCAGAACAGAAGCAGTATTTTAAGATACAATGACTGTAGCACTCTCCCAGCACGCACAAGGCCATGGGGTTAACACTAAAAAAAAAAAGCGAGAAAGAAAAAGACATAAAGACTGAGTTTCCCCAAAACAACAAAAGATATCAAATCACCAAGAATCTCAGAGAACACCAAGCAAGAAAAAGATCCACATACATATATTTAACAGCATAACAAAAAAATCATGCCAGAACACATTCAAGCTGCTGAAAATCAAAGGTACAGAAAAAAATCTTAAAGGCAGAGAAAAACATCACATACACAGAGACAAAATTAAGATTTAGATAGCCAAGTTCTCACCAGAAATTATGAAAGTCAGACATTACTTTAAAAGTGACATGAGAACAAAAATATACTCAACTTAAAATTCTTTTTTTTTTTTTTTTTTAATTTTAAGAAAGACTCTTGCTCTCTTGCCCAGGTTAGGCTCAAACCTATGAATCTCCAAGAGTGCTGGGATTACAGGTGTGCATCACCACACCCAGCTTCAGCTCAGAAATCTATACTCAGTAAAAATACCTCCCCTTACAAGGCAGGAGAAACATAGGACTTTTTTTTTTTTTTCAGTCAAATACCAGCAGGTCTGGGTGATAAGAAATGTTAAAAGCCAGGCAAGGTGGCCCATGCCTCTAATCCCAGCACTTGGGAGGGTGAGGCAGGAGGCCAGCACAGTAAATTCAAGGCCAGCCTGAGGTACAAGAAGACCCTGTTTCAAAAAAGAAAAAACAAAGTTACATGCAGTTCTTCAGGTAAAATGAATATGAACCCAGATAATTGTTGGTCTTAAGCAAAAATGATTAATGTGATAATAAATATAAAAGACTTTACTCTTCTAAAATATTACCCTTCATTTCATAAATCAAAAATAGCAGTATTATACAGGCTTATAGCATGTGTTAAAGTAAAAATGAAGTACAAAAGATAAGAGGTTCTTATGCCTGTTATTAGTATAACATCTTTTAAAGGTAGATTGGCATGAAAGATATACTTTGGGCTGAACACATGCCTGAAATCCCAGCACTCTGGGAGGCTGAGACTGAAAGATGGTAATTTTGAGCCCACCTTTGGCAATTTAGCAAGACTTTGTCTCAACAACAACAAGAACAACAAAAAACCTGGGGTTAAGGTAAGATTTTGCTATGTAGTTCAGGCTGGCCTTGAACTCACTAACCCAAGCTGGCTTCAGACTTACACTGATCTCCTTACCTCAGCCTTCCAAGTGCTGGGATTTCAGGTATGCATCACTATAGCTTGACTAAAATTTTTTTTAAAAAAAATTTAAAGGCCTAGGGATGTTTGCTTAGTGTGAAAGCCCTGGGTTAAATCCTTAGTTCCACCACCACCACCAAAAAGAAGTATTTTGTTAACCCTCAAGCAGAGCACCATTTTTTTTGAGACAGGGACTTGCTATGTAGTTCAGCCTGGTCTTGAACTCACCATGTAGCCCAGGGTGGCCTCAAAAAGTACATTTTTTAATAAAAGAGATATTATAGCTGAGCATAGTGCCACAAACCTATATCCCAGCTACTTGAAAAACTAGTTCTCAAGTTCAAGGGCAGCCAGGACAACTTACTAAGCTCGTGTGTGTGTGTGTGTGTGTGTGTGTGTGTGTGTGTGTGTGTGTGTGTGTGTGAGAAAGAGAGAGAGAGAGACCAGGGGTCTAATTCATGACCTTGTACTTGCAAGGCAGGCAGTGGAGCCACTGAGCTAAATCCCCAGGCCCTTCTAAAGACTTTTAGAGCGCTTGCAAGCACAAGGTCGTAAGTTCGATCTCTGGTACCAGAAAAAGGGGGCGCCTAGGAATGGAGGAAGTACAGAGATTATAATAGGGATAAAAGTCATTAAATAAAATTTTGTCTTGAACTCTGTGTATCTGAAGGTGAAACTCAATGAGGTTGGAATCAAGAAAGCTAAGTTCAAACTCCTTGTGCATCACTCATTGGTTCTATGACCTTTAAGTCCATACCTCACCTATAAATTGCAGCCACACATTATCTGAGAGGTTCAAGTCACAGTGGCTGGTGGGGAAACAAGGGGAAAGGCAAAAATAGTTTTCTAGGGCCCTCAGGTCAGCTACCTGAAAAAACTAATATTGGTTTATGTATTAGCACCTTCTAGGTAGTCTCCCAAGACCCAACAAAAGACTTGCATATGCTGCTTGGTGGGCAAGCTTACAACAAAACACAAAGTTGAAAGCCAAGACCAGGGATGGCAAACCTCTGGCACATGCACGATAGCTGGCTGTCTGTATCACTGAAAGCTCTCTAAGATTTGTCATCATTGGCCTAGACTCTGGATGCTCAGATTGTAGAGGTAAATGTTGCTTTATCACCTTACCAGTTCTGACAGACTCGGCACAGGCTGCGATTACTTACACTTCAGATTCCCTGCACGTCAGGCTGTGATAATACAAGTGCTTAGTTAACAGAATTATCATGAAGATTACATAGGTTAGCACACACATAGTGCTTGAATCAGGGCCCAACATTCATGAAGTGTCAGCTCAACCATCCACGCTATTATGTCAGAGATCCTGAACACACTTTATTGCTAATGTCTCGAATGTGTCCTGATAGATTTAGTTCTAAATAGGCACAGTGTTTTGCAAATGCCCTACTGAAACTGACATCTGAGCAGCAGCATATTGATAGGGTGGTGAGCAGTTCTCAAAGCCTTACACAGGCTCAGCCAAGGAGGCTGGCCCACGCTGAAAATCAGCCCCTGCTCCAATTCCTGCCCTGGTGCTCTGGCTCTGTCATCATACACCAAGGTGAGGGGCGGTGACTTCGCTGGCAGCAGAGTACAACTATAGAGTCCTTCCTTTACAGCTGCTGCTGGAATGTCAGCTGCTGAGTTGCTGATGGGTCATAAGTATCAGCTGGACTAAGAGAACAGTAAGAACAGCAGACTTGGGCAATGCATGAGAGCCAAGCTGGAGAGCAAGGGAGTGACTGGACACTCTGCTTCATGTATGGCAAACAAAGGGCTCTTCCCTCACTTGCAAGACCAGACTCCAATCAGTGAGCACCAAGGCGGGGTAAGAAGCAGGCCTGGAGCCCTCCAGAGATTCTAAGTCCCCACTGTGAGGGGATCCCTTCTTCCTCAGAAGCAGGACAGCCCACGCATGGTCCCTGTGGAAAGGCAGGCCCAGCAGGGAGACTCTCAGCTTCAGGAACCACACAGTCATTGTAGGAGCTCCAACTCAGCATCCTGAACCCCCATTCTAATCTCAGAGCTGCGTATTACAGGCGGAATAACCTTAGCTGATTTTTGCTGCCTTAAGGGCCCCAGTTCATAGCTTTTAACACAGTTTTCACTGTCTCTCTACCGCTGCCCTTGACACACATTGGGTCCCCCACCAAGAGCCTGGCCTAGAGCCTGGCACCTTTGAGTGACACTCAGTGACCCACCTTGTCCTGCAGCATTCTCCCTGGCCCTGACATCGATGGCTTAGACCATGCTCAAGAGACCTCACTCTCCAACTAAAGATGGCAGGGTGTGCGCCTACAGCTGAGGTCTCCCTAAGAACCAAGCTAGACACAGCCTCCCTCAATCGCCGTCACCGCAGGCTGAGCAGCACATTCTGCAGTGAGCTCCAGGAAGCAAGCCTGGCCAGCATGATCTCACCCACTGGCACACTGCCTCACAAGCTTACTGGCTCATAAGCTGTTGGGCTCTGGGCCTAAAGGAATCACCAGTTTAGTAGAATCCCAGCTGTGAGCATTATGAAAACTGAGGATTGACTTAAGCAAATGGGTATTTACTCGCAATGTGCTAATGCCCATTTGATGCTGTCAGTGAGGGGACCACAGATCCGCCAATGTGCAGGGAAGGCGGCCAGACCCCTGTGGAGGTACTATGTTGTGTGGCCAAGACAGGATAGCCCATTGTGTGGGGCTTTTATATCCTTGAGCAATACTCAGTTGAGTAGGAACTTTCCTGAGCTTCTTTTAAAGTAACAGCAACAAGGGCCACTGCAGAGGAGAAGGATATGCAGGAACTGAAGGACCTGGCAGGGACAGGACTTGTGACTGCACCTTCCCAGGCCCTTCTCCAATCCTCTGACACTGTGTGAGAACACAAAATGGCCAACCCTCTGAAAGTCTGCAAAGCAGAGCCAGGCACTGACTATGGGGGACATGGCAATTCTGGACAAGGCCTCATCCCAGGGGCAATCACAGTACCAAAGTGGCCTGGGGGAAGGTACTCTTAATGAGGCCAAAGCCATATGGTCCTGTGGCATGACCTTCAATCACAATACTGGGTAGAGCTGGCAAGGCAGGGGCTGTGCACACTGGGTCAGAAGCATGCCTGTAGAGCAAAAGCATGGGGAAGGGCTGGCTAAGATTCCCTCCAAACTCCGGGGCAGTGGCATCACCAGAGGAACTCACAGGACTTTTGTGCCTTAGAAATAAGAGGATGCACACATCTCTTCAGATGAGAGCTACGAACAGGACTCGAGGACCAGGGCTCAAGTCTCTCTCTACTCCTTTCAAGTTCGTGGGTCTCCACGGGGAGACACATGCTGATTAATCTGCGCCTCATGGTAGCATGTGCTGTGTCCTCTAGGGTATACTTTCATCTTGCTTTTTTCCACTTTTACTTGGTCCAAGGTCACTCTACAGACCCAGTTTCTCCCTTACCTTTCTCTTTTTTTTTTCCAAATTAAAAAAAAAATTCTGATTTTAAATTCTAAGAACCAACCCAAGGTTTCACATCAAGAAGCTAGTCATAAGGAAAATAAACTTTAATTTCTTTTACATCACAAAGGTAAAAGACATGAATGCAAAGCCTTTTTTTTTTTTTTCCCCTTTCAGTACTGGGGATCGAACTCAAGACTTTGCATTTGTGAGGCAGGCATGGCACCACTGAGATACATCCCTGGCCCAATGCTAAGTCTCTTAAAGAACAGCTTTTTCTACCTGGGCAGGGGGCATCTCCTGTCTCTCCTATCATGGTACATCCAACCTTCCCTGGTACAGCTGACAGATGAAAACAATGGGGGAAAAAGTTTGCCAGCTGCATCATAGAGTAAAAAGTCTTTCCTACCTCAGGGTTGACTGCCAGGGATGGGACAGCTCAAGGCTGGATGGGATGGACACAGAGGATAACAGAGTCATGGGGCTAGAAGAAGTTCTGAGAGAATACAAGGCTAGCCCTAGACTCCCAGGCAGACAGTGAAGAGGACTGTGCAGCTCAGGGCAGCGCCTCTCTTCCTGCTCTGGGAGTCTCAGGGCAGGAGGAAGGGAAGGAGACTGCCAATTGCTGCCCTCTCCGCACTCCCAGCAGTCCTTTTACAGGGTCAGCCCTCAGGTACCAGGTCCACAGCTGCAGAAGGACCAGTGCACTGAGAAGATCAGACATTGGAGAAACTTCTGGGACAGAGAGGGCAAAGGCTTCTGGGGTGGGACTCCTACCTCTCAGCTTCCTGCTTTTGTTGTTGTTGGTTTTTTGTTTTTTTTTTTGAGACAGGGTCTCACTTTGTAGTTCAGGCTGGCCCTGAGCTCACTATGTAGCCCAGGCAAGCCTCAAACTCAGCAATCCTCCTGCCTTTGCCTCCCGAGTGCTGGGATTACAGGCGTGAGCCACCACGCCCGGCACTGTGGTATGTGGTATTGATTGCTGGTGGGCATGAGTCACCGTGCCCAGCATTGTATGTGGTTACTGGGATCAAACTCGGGGCCTTGTGCTTGCGAGGCAGGCACTGGAACCACTGAGCTAAATCTCCAGCCCTGTTTTGGGTTTTTTGAAACAGGATCTCACTTTGTAATTCATGCTAGCCCTAAACTCACTACATAGCCCAGGCTAGCCTTGAACTTGGGGCGATCCTCCTGCCTCTGGCTCCCAAGTGCTGGGATTTTAGGCATGAGCCACCACGCCTGGCAGCTTCACTTTTTGGGCAAGGAGTCATGCTCTCAGAGCCATATTCCTCCTGCTTCTTGAGAAGCTCAATTTAATCTGAGGTTTCCCATGTACACCGGAGAGGGAACATTGGAAGATGTACAGGTGGGGTAGAGGAAGAATTCTGGCTTGGGAAACACACCCCTTCCAGTTGCTGCTAGCTGAACCTCCAGGTCTGCTCCAGTCTCAGGAGCTGCTCTGGTTGTTGCAGCTAATCCAGAATCCTGCCGCTGAGGATCCAAAGGGGTTGACATAACTGTGTGCCAATGACCTGTGCTGAGCACTCAGAAGACCAGGTGGCCCTGCTGATGCTCCACAGACAAAGGCTGCCAACCTTGGTGACAGAGATTCTGTTGTCTTGTCTGACCTGGCAAAGGAGGGCCAGTGGTAGAGGGAAAGAAGCAGGTAGTGCTGACTGTTGTCCTCAGCGACCATGCTGAGCTTCTATGGAAGGGCCTCAGAGTAAGTGTTTTCTGGGTACCTTGGTCTCAACACAGGGAAGGACACCAATGAAAACTTTCTGATATAGGAAAGCTGGACTCAGCCCAAACTTCCATGCGGCTGGATAGAAAGGGTCTTGCTAGGAAATTGGCACAGTGGGTGGGACCTGTAAGAATTATTTACAGCCCAGCATAGCCCAAGTCTTGAAAGCTGAAGACAGATTTCTTTAAGAAGTTGCCTACAAGCCAACAGGAAAAATGACTGGCATCAGCAAATGGGCTACAGACTGGCCCTGCTCTCCCTGCACCAAAAACTTCTCACAGTAATTAGTATTTGTGGTAAGATTATAAACATTTGAACTTCTTATTGTGACATTTCGCACTGATGTACCCTGGCCATTCCATCTTTTCCTCTCTGAATCCATAGGGTGAAGTGTAGCTGCCAGCCACTTGCTGAACTGCCTGCCTGCCTCTAAGCCCTAGCGCCTTCCACTTCCAAAGTGGGACCGAAAGGAATGAGGGCTGGCTCAGAGCAGGGAGAGGGAGCTGGCCTGGTGAAGAAAGGCAGCCCATCCCTCTTGCCGTGAGAGCTGGCTCTGTTGTCTTTCTTCATCTAGGTTTGACTCAGCTCAAATCTCTTGTGCATTCCCTGTACTCTCAGGCCAGCCTATCAGAGCTATTTAGTTACAAGAAGCAAGTTTCTGATTCTCTTTAAATGTGCTTGTGCCATTTGTTCCAGCAGTAAGAATGACAAAGTTCACAGCTGCCCATTAGCTCAGGTCAGTGAGAACCCAGGGAAAAAACACATGTGCCATTAGAGAATGGAATAGCTCTGACCGGCGAACCCTGAAAAGGTCACAGATGTCCTCCCAACTAAAAAAACAACAGGTTTCTAAGAATTGAAAACTTGGGTGAAATCAATATTTTGAGAAATGTTTCAACTGAACAAAACAGGCTTCTGTTGGTCCCTGCCAGTCATTAGAAAAGGACACGTCCATCAAGAGCAAGACTGGACATGTGGGATGGAGGTGCCCATGGCAGGCTGAGGAGACTGGACAGGTGTCCCTTGTCAAAGGAACACCAGAAACTGAGGGATCCAGAGAGAGACAGAGACAGAGACAGAGACAGAGACAGAGACAGATAGGCAGACAGATGTATGTCAGAAAACAGGGTACCTGGTAGTCAGGAGGGCATCATGGGAGGGCCAGGCTGCACCTCTGCCCCTTTTCAGCCAGCATGGTACCAGTCGCCTCAAAGTCACTACACACTCAGCCAGACAGTAGTGCTGCCCTGCTGGGAGCTTAACACTCAAAGCAGGGAAAAGACAGTCCCACTGTGCCTCTCTCACCGTGCGCTTCACGCCAGGGAGACACTGACTAGGGAGGCTCAGCAGGCCTGACACCTTTCCCAACCGAGGCAGGCAGGCAGCCTACGCTGGACACAAATGCCAGGAGAAGAGGAGCAGCTCTGTGAGGCACACTGGCGTTCCACGGCCATCTGGTGAGTTTCCTAGGAAGGCTCTTCAGACAAAGCATGACGGGGAGAATCTGTCTGTCTCAGAGCCAAGAGAGGCCCTGGGAATGCATCAGTCTCCTTCCCCTTGGGGCCCAGCTGTTCTCCCAACCCGTCCCCCATGAAGTGTCTCCCTCTCTCTCTCCCTCTCTCCCTCTCCCTCCCCCCCCTCACCTACCCTAGTTACCTCAGCATCCAGACACTGTAGGCCTCTCTAGTTCCACGGTTTGGTCCCCAGTGCCCCCACCCACAGTGGCCTTTAGCCTTCCACCTACAGTGGTTTGCAAACCTCTCAGTCTCCAGGAAGACTTTGCGGCCCACCACCCCTAGAGCTTGCTCCCTCCTGCCAGCTCACAGAACTAACCACTGCCCCGAAGCACCACCTATGGGAACAGATCCCACCTGGTAGCAGGGACCAGGGCACCCTCATCTATACTTTCCAAACAGTGCCCCCTTCCCTGCCTGTACACAGCAACTGCTCAAGAAATCCCATGAGTAGCTATAGCGCACAGAGATTTTCAGAGAGGTTGGAATAAGAAAGAGAGCAAAGGAGACCACTGGCTCTGCTTCCAACAGTCTCCTCATTCTCCACAGGTAACAAGCAGGACAGCCTGAGGTCCCCTTCCTCAAGAAGGGAACCCAGTAGGCAAAGACAAGGCCAGCTCTGCCCTTCAGGGCTTCTGCCATTTGTAGCTCCTAACCCTGCACAGCCCAGCCCATGGCCTGCAGACATAGCACTACCTCAGAGTGTCTCAGCTACTCTGAGAATGTCCCATCTTAAAGAGTCTGTTGCCTTTTTCTTTTTTGTTTTGTTTTGTTTTTTTTTTAGCAAGAAAAGAGCAAAGCAATGGAAACACGAGACTAAGTCACCTGCCAGGGGGGTGACAAGTGATCAGTGGGTAGAGACCACCACAGCCTCTGCATCCGTCCAGGACTGAGAATATGGGCCGTAGGCAGAAGCAAGCACATCAAACACACATTCTCCAAATCACAGGACCAGAGGAGATGAAGGTGCTCCTGGTCACAGGGAAAGCAGGGAGCCGGACTGAGGGCTGAGCATGCGGTCTGCGCTGTTCCCCAAAGCGAGCCGTGACAGGTGCAAGCAGAAAAGACAAAGCCTGGAGAACAGAGTGTGGTCAGGGTTAGGGGCAGCACGGGCAATATTGGTGGAGGTAACATGGGGCAAACAGGCAAGGATGAGCACAGACAGCACACAACGGATGGTCACAGCATGGTGGGTGAGGATGAATGGCTATGAGGGGGTCTGGCAGAGGGTAGCCTGGGCTCTCCAGGAAGGTGCACACTCTATAAACTGAGGTGTAGGGCAACGTCAGAGGCTCCTCCAATGGCTCTGGGCCCAGTGGGCAACAGGTGCAACTGTGGAGACCAGCTGCCAAGGTGCCCACTCTTTTCCCCCATATCCCCACACCTGACAGTAAACCAATGCACCCCTCAGAGATTGGCTAAGCTTCGCTCCTTAAGAAAGTTCTACTCCTAGCCAAGCCAGGTCTCTCTGGGACAGGCAAGCTCACCTCTCAGAGCTAGCTTTGATTGCACCCAACTCTCAGCTATGTAAGACTCACACCTGCCTCCTCTGAGCTTGCAGCAGAACCACGGCTGCCCTGTGCGCCTGGTGCAGGACTGACAGAACATCTGGATGGATGTGGTTAAAGCTGGCCAAAGAACCTTTGAGAAGGCCACAGGGCCGGCCTTTAACTTCTGATGTCCCTCCTGGCTGTGCCTTCCGAGGTAACATGGAGCATGAGAGGAAGACAGTCTTAGGCCAACAGAGCTGCTACAGACACATCCCAAAGACTGGCTAAGTTAGACCAAACGAAGGCCCAAGCCATTCCGGGACAGCCCTGCTCCCTGGGTCCTCCACCGAAGTGACAAGGTAGGAAACGCAAGTAGATGTAATCTATCCAGCCAGTCAGGTGCAGGGTTCTTCCTAGCCATTACCTCATGCACAGAGTGGCCTAAGGGGAAGGAGAGAGACTTCACTCTCTCTCAGCTCTGTCTTGACCACAGGAAGCCCTGGAAGGGTACCTGCTTGCCTCAGCTAGGTTTCTCCTCCATTGGCTTCTCTCCAATGACAGCCAAGCCTGCAAGGCAGCTGAGGAGACAGAAATGTGCAGGCACCAACCTGGAGTCTGACACAGAACAGGCACACAGTGTTGAGTAGAAGGGCCTAATTACACACGTCCATGTGCAGACATAGCACAGGTACACACGCCACATGCAAATGAACCCATATACCAACACTGCATGTGGAAGAGGGGTACAGATCTTGTTCAACATCTTGCTACACTATTCGACAAGTGTAAACAACAGTCATTGGGAGCCCCTTGAAGGTCACAATGTGCTCCTAGAGATGGACAGTGGGCAGAAGTCAGTTGAGTCGGGAGGCCAGCCAAGTCAGCCGGCTGACCTGTCTGTCTTTCAGCTTGGCCACAGGGTCCCTTCTCAGGTCAGCTGACAGCGTCTCCTGGCTTCCCTGAGAAGGGCTAGCTATACTGACCAGCTGTGGTGGTCACACAACAGGCTAAGGGGCCAATTCCAAAGATTTTCATCAAATTGTGAATGGGCTGCAGGTAGCATAAGGTTGCAGGTGAGGGAAGTTTAGAGTGTGAACCTGAGTCCTGCAAAGTAGTTGTTATCCAATGTCAAATTACTTATATATACTTGGTGCTATTTTTCTAAATCTTACACTAAATCAGAATTGACTCCATATGGGTTCTACTTTTGAGGCAAAGAAGTACAACACAGTACTACATGGGAGAAGTGGTTCCTAACCCACTCAAGCCAAACCCTGATGCTTGGCTCCCTCTGCCACTGGTGACAAAATTAATTAGCCTAAGAAGGGTTCAATGAGCCTGGAGCCTGGGATCCAATGCCCAGACCCTTCCGTGGCTGCTGCTTCAAATGGCACTGGCTGCCCATCTTTTGAGGTCACACCATGGCTGGAGAGTTGGTTCCAAGTGCAGGGTGACAGGCCCCAAGCCAGGGCTCCTCCTTCTCTGCTACCCATTTCTCATTCCAGCCTCATTAATGACCAGAACAACTCAGGAGGAGGCCACAAGGTGTGAACACCTTTGCTTAAAACCTACGAGGCAAACACTACCTCATTCTGCAGGTAAGAAAATAGGTCAGAGAGGCAAAGGCCCTCGTCCAAGATTGCTGAGCACACGGGCCATGGAACACAGGGCTGGAACACAGATGCTCCCTTGCCTCTCCATCTGACCTTCCGTGGCTCCCTGAAACCAGCAGTACCAGGGCTGAAAGCGCTTGTTGTCCATCTTGCAGGGACACAGCTCGGCTATAACTTGCGGTGGATGCTAATGCCCTTTCCTATAGAAGCGCTGAGGCTGGTCTCAGCTGAGAAGCTGAATTGAAATGTATAAGCCACATGTCCTCCTCCCAGGCCTGGGTCAGGGGACAGGAGTAACAGTGGGCACCACAGCCTCTGGAGGTCTCTAGCAAGTCCTGTTACTGGAACTGGTTGTTTCTGCCTGGGAGCCCAGGCCTGTCCCAAGGAGCCAGGGCCACTGCTGAAAAGACCACTGCAGGACCTGAAGTTCATGGCTATTTTAGGGTTTCAGACATTTCCTGTGGCAGACACTGTTTTGTCTCAGAGTTATGGAAGGCAAAGTGGCCAAGTGATCTGAAAGTGCTATGCTGCCCAGTACACCAGAGTTGGAAATGGGTGAAGGTGGGCCAGGATGCCAACAGCTCTACACTACTGGCACGAATCACACTGAAGACAATGGAAGTTTATTAGAACTTACATACAAATCAATTTTCTTCTGCAGCCTTCTAGAATAAAGTCATGTTGGCACCTGGACCTGCCATGCAGAGTGATCATCCCTGCACTCTGCAGTGGCTCTCTCACAGCTGCATGAACGCCATGTGTCCGCATGGGACAGCTGGGCAGTCAGTGCCAGGTGGCAGCACGGTCCCTTTCCTGAAGCACTCCTGTTTCCTCCCTTCCTGCTCCTGGAGGGGTACCCTGCCCTAAGGCATGACAACCAAGCCCCTGATGTCTGCAGCCTGAGCTAGGCAGGAGGCTGCAGGGCCAGCGCTAGTGCTTCTGGTCCGAGAGCCATAGGCAGCTCACATGCCACATGGACACCCATGAACGGAAGTCCTCTCCTGTAAACTCTGGCATGGTGCTAAGTTTTCACAGGAAATACATGACAGACACTAACTCCCAGAAGGATTTACAGCTAATGGGCTTCACAGTTCTCTCAGGGGTAAAAGGTTGGAAGAGGGCAGTTTCCAAGATTAATTTAACTACAAACAGGGACAGGATATTCCTTAGGGAATGTCTACAGAACTGAAGGATGGAAGAGTGGGCATCCAGCCCCCCATTTCTACTCAACACTCTCAGCCAGGCAGGGTACTGCCAATAGCCAGACTGTAAAAGACACAACATTGGCCGGTAGTGACAGAGACATGCAGCACATACATAGATCCTCAGCCGCTCTTTTGTTTTTTTTTGTTTTTTTTTGAGACAGGGTCTCACTTTGTACTTCAGGCTGGCCCTGAGCTCACTATGTAGCCCAGGCTGGCCCTGAGCTCACTATGTAGCCCAGGCAAGCCTCAAACTCAGCAATCCTCCTGTCTCTGCCTCCTGAGTGCTGGGATGACAGGCGTGAGCCACCACGCCCGGCACTGTGGTATGTGGTATTGATTGCTGGTGGGCATGAGTCTCCACGCCCAGCATTGTATGTGGTTACCGGGGATTGAACTCAGGATCTTGCACTTGTGAGGCACGCGCCAGAACCACTGAGCTAACCCTCGGGCCCCTCAGCCACTCTCTTGATACACATGCTGCAGACCCAAATCAAACCCAGGAGGGATACTGCAAGTCTCCTATCCTCTTAGGAGAGCTTCAAATCTTATTCCCAGAGAACCCAAGCCTGGCCACCTTGTCATCCTTTAGCAGTGCTCTCTGGACCTGCTCTCCTGGCTCAGCAAGCTGGGGACTTGCTCTTGGGGAACCTGCCCGTGCTCTTAAGAGAACCTGCACACTGGGCAAGGCTGCAGCAAGAACTCTAGCCTAACACCATGTGTCCCCTGGCCTCCTTCCTCCCAGATCTGTGCTAGATCTCAATTTCAAGGCTACCATGGTCCCTGAAAGGCCTATCGTTCCTCTAAGAAGCAACTCTGCAAGGTCCCTGGCAGGAGGCACAGCCCTGTGGCCAACCTACCCACCTAGGAGTATCCCATCACCCTAGAGAAGGCAGAGCAAGGCCTGTTTCTCCACAGTCCAGAGGAGACGAGCAATGTACGTATCTTTCAGCATTGTTACTACTTTCCCAAGGCTCCACTTCAATGGCCCTCTACATCCACCAACTTAGCTTATTCCAGCAAGTATTTTGTCACCAGCTTCTCACTGTAGAGGTGAGGAGGACATGAAGAAATCAAGCTACAGGCCAGCATGCAAGCCTCCTAGTGTTAGTAAGGAATGTGGTTGAACAGTCGCCACCTGCCCCATCCCACATGAGATGGCCTTGCACATTGTCTCAGATGACCCTCATCAACATCCTGACTGGATGCCCCAGGGGACAGCCACAGCACCCACCATGGCCTTCTCACTCCTGTCAGAAGGGCAGAGGCATGCAATGTGCTGCTGAATGGTGCAGGCCTCACCAAGCTGACTGCCAGCAGTCACTGCAGGGGGCGCATGGTCTTCCAAATGCTGCTTAAAGGAGAAGTCATACCCCTATTTTGCAGATAGGAAAATGCAGGCTCAAAGAAATGAGGTGCTTTAATCCAGACTGCCCCTCCCCCGGCTCCCAGGTGGGCAAGCTGGCAGGTGGCGACCTGAGCATGTCTTGAAAGCACAAGAATCACCGTGAGTCCATGAAGATAATGAACAGCCGCAACATTGCCCGTGTCACCCCAGACCCAACACCCCCCCTCAGCGAAACAAAGCGACAAAACAAAGTCGCTCCAGCACCCTCCCCATGATTGGTGTGCCGCCCTGGGCTGGCAGTAGGGAGAACAGGGACTATACCGTCCGGCGTCGCCTGCTGGTGGGGTTTTTTACATTTGACGTAATCGTGGTCAATCGGAGTGGCTGTGTAAGGTGGGGATGTCAGACCTGGGCCAGAGGAGGAGGGGAGGGAGGCTCCGGGGCCCGGCAGTGTCCCAGCTGAAGAGTGGGAGTCCTCATCGACCAGGCAGGCCTTCTCTCTGTGGGGACAGAAGGTTGGGCATGGGTCAGTCTCCACAATGTAGTGAAATCTGACAAAAAGAAAAGGTGCAGACACCCTCCATGTCCGTGGGAATGCTTACATAAAACAGTATTTCTGTACTATGCAAGTAGTATGGGGTAGAAGGAATGCAGTCAATAGAGGACATCTCTATGGACTGTGTCCTGGACCTATTGTTGAGGGAAAAACTAAACTCTAGCATATCTTCAGCAGTTCTTTTTTTGGGGGTCCTGCTTTGTAGTTCAGGCTGGCCCTGAGCTCACTATGTAGCCCTGGCAAGCCTCAAACTCAGCATTCCTCCTGCCTCTGCCTCCCGAGTGCTGGGACTACAGGTGTGAGACACCAAGCCCGTCATTTGTGGTATTTGGTACTGATTGCTGGTGGGTGTGAGTCACCACACCTGGTATTGCTTTATGTGGTTACCGGGGATAGAACTAGGAACCTTGCGCTTGCTAGGCAGCTGCTGGAACCACTAAACTAAAACTACAGCCCAGCAGTTTATTTTTATAAAAGAAACCCTACAATTTTATGTATGTACAAATATAAAGAAAATGACTAAAAATTAAATTCCATAGTGACAAACTTTGGGGAAGAGATGTCACATTTCAGTCTATATATTTGCGTGGGCCTGAGTTTCCTGTAGCAAGTATATATTGATTATTTATTTATATCATTTTAAAAAATTAAAATAAGTATAATCAATGAAAGATAACTTTGAAGCCATGGCAACTGGCCAAGTTAGCAAGACCTGTTACAAAATAAAAATTAAAGGGAGATTGGGTGGGATGGGGATATAGTTCAGTGGAAAGGCCCCAGGTTCAATCCCTAGTAATGGGGTAGGACACCCTTGTACCCTGCAGGTCCTCAGCGAATATAAATACATATATCTATCACTTTGAGCAGACTGCACCCACTGAGTAACCCACCACAGGCCCAGGCGCTTTGCAGAGCTGAGCACCAACTCTGGCCATGCACAGGTGGCCCGGAGGGAGCAGAGTTTCTCTCTGGCACTCGGCTGAGCCCTACAAAGTCCCCAGGCAGCCATGAGTACCAGAGACAGGGGAAGCTGAGCCCAGCACCAGGTTACGGATACCTGAAAGGAGTCTGAGCCACAGAGACTACTCACACAAGGGTAAAGCTGGGGTTCACACTAAAGGGACCAAGAGAGCCCAGCTTTCTTGAGCTCACTGGCACCACAGGATGAGCACGTGGCTCCCATGCCTCTCACTGTTTCTTGGGAGCAGAGCAGCATAGCAGGGCTCAGAGGTCACCCATTCTTGGGTAAGGCCTGGAAAGGACCAGGGCAGGAGTTTCCAATGAGAAAACTGATCTTCTACAGTGTTCTACACAGAACACAAATATACTCCAGCAAAGGGGAAGGGAAGGTGTCAGTGTTTCCTCAGGACTTGCGCCTGAGGATGGTGGCACCAGGCAGAGGCCCCAGGTTGAGAGGACCAGGGACTGCAGTGTGCTCTTTCCACAGATTCAACAGCAGTCTGTTGCTCAGTAATTAGCATCTCCAGCAGGTTCCAGAGACTCTCTGAGCTCGTTTACCTAGCAGACCCCTCTGAACACTACTGGAGTGAATGAGCATCAAGGGTCAGGCATGATCACTCACTTTTCTGAAGCTTTGGGTGTATTCTTCTCCTCGCCCCTGGCGAAGGGTCCTTCTGCAGCCTCCTTCATAAAGTTGAGCAGGACCTCAGCACTAACGCCAGAATCAGGTTTCCCCAGGAGCTTCAGGATGGAAGCATGGAGCCGGAAGTATACCTAGAATGACAGCTCTGGTGTGAGCAGCCTTCCCAACGCTAAGGTTCCTTCCACAGGCTGGACAGCTGCACTGGGAAGAGGCTCTTTTCCAGTCACAAGCTCCACTCTGCCTGCTTTTGTTAGCTTTTAAGTCAGCCAACCTCCAACTAATTCAAAGTGAGCTCTGAAATTAAAATGGAATCTGGCAGCATTCCAGCTTAAATTTTACCCAGTGACCCAGGTACATGATGGTAAGATAATGAGGGAAACAACACCCTCAGCTCAGTTTACTGGCCACTGCCTCCCACCATGGGCCTCACTGCCATCTTTGTGTCCATCTCTTGACACAGAAAGAAACTGAGTCAGTGTTTCTAGACTGGACTGTGGAGGCCTTTAGGCAAGAAGTTGACAGGATGTTTGTAAGCCATTCCCTGGGAAGAGCTAAGCACCCACAGAGCTCAACAACCTTTGTTCCCAGATGCAGGGTAGGTAAGCAGGCAGAGTACTGCACTGGAGAGGGCCTTGTACTACCCGCCATATTCCTCAATTTACAAATGGGTAAAGTGACTTGCCCCAAGTCCCACAGTCAATAAAGCCAGAGGCATGTTAAAGCCATGCCTGTCCTGTCTCCTTCCTCACTGCTTCCATGCAATCGAGGCACTTTCACAGGCAGTGCGACCCGGTCTTCCCGTCCAGGTGTCGGTGTGATATGGCCCTCTCCTGCAGCACACTCTCCTATGAAGGGTAGGATGGGGGCCGCAGGAATGAGCACTGCTGTTTCCTCCGGCCCGCAGCAGGCCTCCCCTTATCCCAGAGATGGTTCTCACCCAGGGGACATGCCCGCCAGTCCAGGCCTGGGCAACATTCTATGCGGGCATCCTGGTCAGAGGGGGCTATACTCCGAGCCCTCAGCGACTCTGGAGTAAAATGCACAACGGTTCCATTTCTAGATCCCAGAAACCATCCACACACACCCAGAAGGCCACATTATGAGACAGGAAAGTGTTCCAGCCAGAAGAGTTCATCCAAGGGGCAGGTAAAGGATTTGAAATGAAGGCTCCACGTGACAGAAAGTAGGGTATTTCATTTTCACTGGGGCAAGGTTAAGGTTTTCTGAGCGATGTCATTTTAAAAACCCAGCACACACATATATCAGCTGACTCAAAGTTAATGACAGAACAGAATGCCCTTGAACAAGTTCTGTGCACCTGCACTCCTGAGAGCCAGTGTAGTGCGCCAAAGAAGCCACATCCTGAGGCTTCATTTCCTCATCTGGAGGCCACCATACTGTCTGTTCACTGGCTCACTAGGCAAGAGTACAGGCCAAAACCCGAAAGGGAAAAAGAGCTCCTAAGAAAAAGAGATGATATCATCTGAGGACAGAGACACCTCCCACTATGCACAGGACCAGTACTGTCAAGAGGGTTTGCGCGTCAGCCACAGGCTCAAGGAGATCTGTCCCAGCACAAAAGAACTGCAACAAGAGTGAAGGACACCAAGGCATCTGATAGGGAACAGTGCTCCTTCACCTCTTGCTGAACCCCACATCCTGGCCCCAAAATGGCCACTATAATCCACTTGGCAGGAATTATTTTTTAAAAGGCAAATTTTAAAATCAAGTGTCTTTTTGTGTTTGTGTACAATATTGGGAAATATTTTTCTTTTCTTTTTACAGTACCAGGAATTGAACCTAGGACTTTGTGCTTGTGAGGAAGGTGTGGTGCCACTGAGCTAAGTCCCTGGACCAATACTGGGAAATATTAAAAAGAGGTTCCTAGCATGCTTAGAGGAAAACAGATGTAATTATCCATCAATGTAACCTTTCATGGTACGTGGACAAAATGTTAAATGACCCAGCACCTTTGCACTGCTTGTGTCTTGCTACACCCAGCAGTGAGGAGGAAGACAAACTCATTGAGAAGGGCCTGTGCAGATGAATAAATATGTCCAACCCAGCCACTGCATACTAGGGTACATCTTCTACTATGTCTTGTCCAATGACAAGGCAAGCTCTAGAATTTTAAGAAAATGTTAATATCTACTTTTTTTTTTTTTTTGAGACAGAGTCTTGCTATATAGCCCAGTCTATCCTCAAATTTGCAACAATCCTCCTGCCTCAGCCTCCAAAGTCCTGGAATTATAGGCAAGCCACCATGCCTGGCATATCCAAATTACACATCCAAACTGTTACAGAGATTACTTGGGTAGGGAACACTAGGATGATTAAGGGACCTTGACTTTTATACCCTTCTGAATTGAATTAGAAATAATTACAAGTTAATTTTATAATCAAATATGTAAAGGTAGAAAAAAGATAAGGAAGCAATGCATTCTGCCTAACCTCCGACAAGCCTGCTGGGCACGTGGGACTGGTAGGATGTAGAACTGTAGCCTCAGAAAGGGCGAAGCTCATGTGCTCAGGCCCTCAGGAAGCTGTGTGTCCTGGCTAGAGCTGAGTGTACCGGATCTCCACCAGTAAATGTGCCAGCGTGCCCCTCAGGACTGCTATAAGCAACAATGAGGGCATTCATCGGAAATGTTCTAGAAATCATAAAAGAGAATCCTAGCAATGAAAACTGATTTCTTTTCTTCTTTTTTCTCTTTTTGAGCAGCAGTGAGAAAAGCCCCAAATCTGGGCAGCCCGGAAACAAAATGTACCCAGCCTCCACCAGGCCATAGGTGTGAACACCTGGCATTCACACTGAAACATTGAGCACTGCAGTCATGACATCCAGGGTAGTAAAATCTGCAGGTGTTGAGGAAAGATGATTTGCTTCCATGAGATAAGAACAAAGTACCCTCCCAGAAAGGATGGTAAGTACCCTCTGAAGAAACCAAGAAAGGCTATTTTAATTCAACTGCATGCAAAGCTGCTGAACACAGAGATGTTTCCAGTAGGTTTCCTGGGCAGTCACTGGGACCATGAGTCCTGTCCTGAGGAAGTCAGAGACCACCCGACCTATGCCCTGCCTCCCTTCCCTGGGCCAGTGCGGTGTCACCTCCAGGGCCTCCATGGCCAGCTCAGGCGGATTGTGGTAGTGGATCTTCTTGGGGTACCGGGCAGCTTCCTCATGCAGGTAGTGGGCGGCCTGCCTATAGTGCAGCAGATAGACAGTTGGTGACTGCTGCTGCTTCTCAGCCACCTTGCCCAGCATGTAGTGGATGAGCCATTCCTCCTCATCGCCATCACCCTCGCAGTGGGCTGCCGACGTGAAACAGTGCCTCGCTGTCTCCAGCATGCTGTCCCGCCGACCCTCCATCTGCAACAAGACCACCGGCCTTAGGTCCAGCATGGGAAACTGCCCGGGAGGCTGCTTTGTCCTGTATATAACCAGCTGACTTATTCACACTTTTTTTTTTTTTTTTGAGACAGGGTCTCACTTTGTAGTTCAGGCTGGCCCTGAGCTCACCATGTAGCCCAGGCAAGCCTCGAACTCAGCAATCCTCCTGTCTCTGCCTCCCAAGTGCTGAGATAACAGGCGTGAGCCACCACGCCCCGGCTCTGTGGTATGTGGTATTGATGGCTGGTGGGCGTGAGTCACCACGCCCAGCATTGTTGTGTGTGGTTACCGGGGATCGAACTCAGGACCTTGCGCTTGCAAGGCAGGTGCCAGAACCACTAAGCTAAATCTCCGGCCCCTTATTCACACATTTTATTCCTCTCAACAACTCTGAGACCCAGAACTGTTACCACCATTTCTCAGCTATTGACAACTGGGTGTGGAGAGGCTTAGGGACTCCCTGAAAGTGTACATACATCAAGTAAGACACATAGGTAGATTTAAACTCAGGTCACTTCTTGTCAACTCTAGGGACCTTTATCCTACCTTCTCCCCTGTAGCACCTGACATGTTATGAGCTTATGCAAATGGCTATCTGCAAAGCAGAAGAGCTCAGAGCTCAGTCTGACCCTTTCTAGCTCTGCCTTCCTGTACCAGTGAGAGGATGACATGGCAATGCGCTCACTGCCTGCCACAGGCGCCTCCCAGAATGGCCACTTTGGCTGCCTGACATTTCCCCACTGTCCTGGAAGAGCTGCCATTAATCTATAGCCTCAGCTCTGGGCTCCTTCCATTTTGGAAGCACAAGTCCTTCCTATAGCCACATGGGTCAATGACTAGGAGCCTCAGAGAGGAGTCAACATTCTTGCTCTTCCTTTCTACATTTTTTATTAGTAGATGCTGGTTATACAAATTAATGAGTTTTATTTTGACCCCTTTGTACATGTACATGACATACTGTGATCATTTTCATACCCTTCAACCCAACACAAACTCTATAAACTCACAACGAAAGGAGGCTAGAGACCTGGGGGCTCAGAGCAGCTGCTTCTGTGGCCCCACAGACAGTCTTTGCTCTGTCCCCCAGAGCTATGGTATGAAGGAACACGTGTATGCTCGACAGCTGCCAGGGACTATAGAGAAGTTTGCCCTCTGTCCTGGCTGCTTTCTTGCTTGGAGTGTGAGAGGATGTCTGGAGGTAATTGCTGTAAATGTGGACCCCAAGTCAGTGGGGCTTGGCTAGGCCTTGGAAACCTGCCCTTTACAAGTGCTCTGTGTCCTTAAAGGGTACAGAGAAGAGAGTAAGAAATTCTATTATATTCCCAAAGTGCACACTCTAGTGTTAGCCCAGGCCAGAGCCATGCCTGCACAGGAATCAAACCTGGGACAGAGACAAAAGAACTAGCTACAAACGTCATTGCCCTGACACAGCAAACACTATGGCCTAGCACAGTAGGATTGGGTGCTGGGTAAATACTTTCTCTGGTAGTATGGAACTGGGTGCTGGGTACTAGGTACACACCTTCTCTAGTGCTGTGGAACTGTGTGCTGGAGACGGCTAAGTTAGAGATCCCTACTGAATTCTCACAATACTGCTTGGGAAGAGTGTTCAGCCTCAATTTGCAGCATGCAGTAGTTCAAGTAATGGCAAACACATGTCCTATAGCCCTCCCCAGTCAATTCAGACACAACTCTGGCAGCCAGAGACTAGGTCCCTTCAGGGCTGAAGTTGCCTCTCCAGATATGGAAAGAGCCCAGGGAACATATGGCAACTTTGTCAAGGCAATAGGTATACTGGTAGATTACTGCAAAACTTTAGGTTCAGCTCTGTATGTTACCAGCAGGTCTTTCAGCTCCCTCATCTCCTGGGAGATCTTTCTGGGTTATATGTCTTACTGCTGTCATTTCAGGGGCCAGGCATATAGCTTAGTGATACAAGATATGCTCACGGGCCGGAGGGTTGGCTCAGTGGTTCCGGCGCCTGCCTCGCAAGCGCATGGTCCTGAGTTCGATCCCTGGTAACCACATACAATGCTGGGTGTGGA
>PVIC010009807.1:30784-44874 GCA_004025085.1 Thryonomys swinderianus
GGGAGGCAGAGGCAGGAGGATTGCTAAGTTCGAGACTTGCCTGGGCTACATAGTGAGCTCAGAGCCAGCCTGAACTACAAAGCGAGACCCTGTCTCAAAAAAAAAAAAAAAAAAGCTCACATTTCTAAGGCCTAGAGGTGATCCCTAGCACTACCAAAAAACTCCAAAGTACATCAGTATGGTTCCTCTGTTTCCATCTCAAAGACCCAAGGGTGCTCTGCTAAACACAGACATCAGGCCTGTCTGAGTACCCACACTACAGATGCCCCTACCAAGCAAGACTTTGAAATTCTAATCACAAGGTGAAGCATTTTACAAGGACCTAATGCATTCCTTAGAGAATAGGGAAAAGACACTTCAGGTAACCAATATTCCTTCCTACTATTCAACTACTCTACTGATCCAGCCAGGTTACGATAACCTGATCCTAAACTTGCCTGCACTGGACTGGATGTCCAGAGATGAAGAGCCAAATTGTCATTGGCCATATTATAGCTGGAGCCTCCCAGGGAGAATCATCCACGAGCTCCCAGCACTGATGGAACAAAGAATGGGCGTGACAGAACCTTACAGACCTGAGGATATGGCAGCTGGACAGAAGCATGACAGGCCAGACCCCATTACACACCCCTCCTCACCTGCTGCACAAGCTCAGGAGGCAGCTCTGCTCTCCACTGCTTCAACTGGCGCGATGCAAAAGAATGTAAGGCGTAGGACATAGTGCCATACTCAATCCAAAGGGACAGGTTGGAGCTGTCGATTTCCAGGGCTCGTCGGAAGCAGTTCAGCACAGGTGTGGCATGTTTCCATATGGGTCCGTCACTCTTGAGCTCGTTGGAGTTGAGCTTGTCCTGAATGCGGCTAGCCCGGGCCAGAGCCATGCCTGCCCAGGAATCAAACCTGGGGCAGAGACAAAAGAACTAGCTACAAACACCATTGCCCTGACACAGCAAACATGATAGCTGGGCAGACAGTCAAACAAATGCTCTGGAAACTCCACTCCTACAACAGGACTCAGAACCAGCTTAGCACCAGATCAGGACAAGACTGTATTCTGGACCAGTAACACCTCTGAGCCACAGTCCCTATACCAGGATGTACACCTAAGATCTTGCTCAAGAGAGAGCTGTGGGGAACAGCTATAGTTTAGGTCTAGAATGTCCCCCAAAAGGTTCATGTGTTTGGAGGTTGGGATTTTAGAAGGTGACCAGATCAGGAAGGTACTATAGTCATCAGTAGATTCATTCCCCAAACAATTCAGAGCTGAAAGGACTTTTAGGAGGTAGGGTCTGTTGGAAGAGGTGGGTCATGAGAGGCATGGCCTGGAAGGGTGCACCTTCCTGCCCAGGTCCTCCCTCCACTCTTTCCACGCCACCAGGTTGTGAGCAGCTTTCCTCTGCCAGACCCGTCTACCACAGCCTTCCCACCTTGGAGCCAGACGTTTCCAGACTGAATCCTGTAAACACCATGGGTCACAATAAACCTCTCCCACTTGAAGCTGTGTGTGTGTCAGATATTGTGTCCAGTGACAGAAAGTGACAAAGAAAGGTGCTAGGAGACAAAATATTTCTCAGGGCCTCACAGCCACTTTATGGCAGCTCTAACAGAAGAGTTCTTAGGCCCTGCTCCCCTCCACTGGAAGTTACCCAGCTGTGGTGGAAAGGCATAGGGCACTCTGCAAGGCATCACAACGGGGATCCAGTCGGGGTGACTGAGAGACTCAGCAGGTGTCACTCTCCCTCCTCCTTCACGAGCAGAGACTGCTATCAACCACTCACTAAACAAAGGCATAGGCAGTCAGGAGCCCCAGGACCCTGGCACTCAGCTTCTCCTGAGACTTGGAGCAGACCCTGACCTTTCGAATTCAGTTCCCACCAATAAAACCGACCACACCATGGCTTAGCCCCTACCATTCTGCACATCACCTCAAAGAAACCAACACTGAGAATATAGAAATCTCTGAGAGGGTGAATAGTCACAGATATGTCAGGACAAGATAGTTTCTGGGTTCTGGAATGTTCTGCCTATTATTACAGACAGAGGAAAAGCAGTGATCAAAAGGACATGTGCTACTCTTCCACGTACCAATAATTCTTAGTCCATCATAACTAGTTACATACCATGACTGTAAAACTGAACTGTTTGAGTTTCCAATATGTGGTAAAGACAGAGGAACTCTGTGAAACTCAGCCTTCACTGTATCCCAGCACCCATGACTAACACCGTGTGAGCAAAGGACCAGAAAAGATAGCAAAGGCTCAAAAGTGAGGAGGACAGTCCGGGGATTTAGTGCAGTGGTTCCAGCATCTGCCTTGTAAACCTAAAGTCCCAAATTCAATCCCTCATAACTATATACCACAATGCTGGGTGTGATAACTCACACCCACCAGCAATCAGTACCACACACTACAATGCTGGACATGGTGGCTCATACCTATAATCCCAGCACTCGGGAGGCAGAGGCAGGAGGATGGCTGTGAGTTTGAGGCTAGCCTGGGCTACACAGTGAGCTCAGGGCCAGCGTGAAATACAAAGCGAGACCTTGTCTCAAAAAAAAAACAGAGGAAGATAGAAAAAACAAAGGCTTCATTCACCCCTCAAGTGAGAGGCTCTGAGAGTAGTCAGTCCTTCCTCTTCTGGGGTCTGGAGACCTGAGGCAACTGTGTCCTTCCTGATGCCCCACCATTTGGATTACCCTGGAAGGAGTACGGGAGTAGGTGGCAAACTCCATTTCACCAGGGCCACTTGCACAGTGGAATGTTCCTTTTCATTTCTGTTGTCTTCAGCAACTCTGCCGTCACATTGAACAAAAGGGCAACATCATGACAGTGCTCCATGGCTGCATGAGAACCAACTGGAAACTACCATCTTCTGCCACAAAAACAAAGTAATCAAAAGTGAAAGCACCTCATCATGACAAGTGGAAATGCTTATGTATCCCACTGCAGCCATCTCTTGGTACTGGCAGAGCACTACACATGTACATTCTAGGAGTGCTGACCTACAGGGATATTGAGGGACCAGAGAGCAGGAAACAATGGAGCTCAGGAGGAGGAGGTTTCTAGAGCCCATGCACCAGGCTCTGGTTTTGGAACTTGCCTCGAAGTTGTTTTCTTAGCAGTGGGGATGAGCTACACTAGGCCTTGCCCTCATTTTCCCCATCCCCAAGTGTTCTGTGAAATGCCTGGGCGACTTGGGCCACTTTCAGCTCAGCTAAAGCAGAAGGAATAGTCGATGCAAGGGAAACAAATACTGTCACCAGCATCCCCACAGACTCTGCTTCTCCAGCACCAATCAGGACACCATGGCTCACCCAACTGCCTATCCAGGGCTTACCCTACCTACAGGCTCAGAAGACTTCAACAAAAAGAAGTATTCAATCTTCCATTTTAGCTAGCCCAGAAGACCAGATGGAGTCTCAGTCTCCACGGGTATCTGCCTGAGAGGAACAGAATAAAGGAGAGGAGAAGAGGGGCCAGAGGGATAGCTCAGTGGTTCTGGCGCCTGCCTCGCAAACACAAGGTCCTGAGTTCGATCCCCGGTAACCACATACAATGCTGGGCATGGTGACTCACGCCCACCAGCAATCAATACCACATACCACAGTGCCAGGCGTGCTGGCTCACGCCTGTAATCCCAGAACTCGGGAGGCAGAGACAGGGGGATTGCTGAGTTCGAGGCTTGCCTGGGCTACATACTGAGCTCAGAGCCAGCCTGAACTACAAAGCGAGACCCTGTCTCAAAAAAAAAAGGAGAGGAGAAGAATGAAGGAAGCCAAGGAGCTAGGCATGGTAGCACATGTCTATAATCCCAGCACTCTGGGAGCCTGAGACAGGAGGATCACAAGCCAACCTGGATAACTTAGCAAGACCCTGTCCCACAATTTAACATTTTAAAAGGCCTAGTGACATATAGCTCATTATAAAGACTCTGGGTTCCTCAACCTAGTATTGCAAGGAGGGAAAAGGGAGGCTAAGGGCTGGATCCTGGGACCAACCAACACGTCTTTTTCTGGCCTTAAAGCCAGTCCTCATAAACCCTCTCCCCCTTCTGTAGCAGGGCTGTCCAATGGACTACGCCTCATGGACTGCCACCCTCTGAAGAGGTGGTATGCAAGCTGTAGGAAGTCTCAGCTGGGCCTTCATGGTCCTCACTCCATTGCCTGAGGAGCTGTCAGGAGAAAAGGAGCCATGGCAGATGTCTACCACTCCACAGAAGGTGGGTTTTATCACTCTCACTTTACAGATGGGGATGCAACAGTTCAGAACAGGTGACCTCTCAGTGTGTCAGAGAGCACCTGGCCAGCCCAAGGGCAGGTCTGCACCATCACACTGGTGCAGTGCAATCCCAGAGAGGATACCAGAGTTCTAAGCCAATGGCTCCCTGTTTGGAGGAGGCCACCGGCTGAGCAATCATCTCAAAGGAACCAGTGATGAGAATATAGAAATCTCCGAGAGGGTGAACAGTCAGATATGTCAGGACCAAGATGGTTTCTGGGTTCTGGAATGTTCTGCCTATTAGTACAGAGAAGAGGAAAGGCAGTGATCAAAAGAAATTCTCTACAAGCTATGGAAGTCTCACAAAATGGCTTCTCCATGCACATTCCATCCCCTTGAATCCCTGACCAGGACCCTGACAAGATAAACCATGGTTTCTCCCTGAATCAGGGCTATGAGCTGACCCATGGTTCAAGTGCAGTCACCAGGGCTACTTCCCAAGGATATCTCCAGCTGCTGGACCTTCAGATGTAAGTCCTCTACACAGTGGACTCATTTTGACCTTGAGCCAAGGATTACCTTTTAGGTAAGCCCTAAGAACACATTCCTTTATTTTTATTTTCTTCAGTACTGGAAGCTAAACCCAAGGCTTCATGCATGTAAAGCAAGTACTCTACTACCAGTGATATTTCCAGTCCTGGATACTGACTTTTAATCAAGTATATCAGACTTCACAGGAACACCAGACCCCTCAGGATAGATGCTCAGGGCAATCACTACATTTTGGGAGAAGGCTGAACACGGCTCCACAGGAAGAGAGCATGAGTCACACTCTGGAGTTCTCTGACATCTACAAGATGATCAAAATATACCAGCGAATACTTATTTTTTTTAAATGACAGTAAAAGACACATTGCCATTAATTCCCTTCAAAATACTTCCCCTTGCCTTAAATACACTACTGCTCATGCCACTGTCTTTAGCAGCTCTGCAAGTCCTCTCTACTGACTTTTATAAGGTATGTGTCCTTATCTACTTTATTCACCAGATCTGGCTTGCCCATGAATATGAACACAGAAGGTTTTTTTTTGAGACAGGGCCTCACTTTGTAGTTCAGGCTGGCCCTGAGCTCACTATGTAGCCCAGGCAAGCCTCGAACTCAGCAATCCTCCTGTCTCTGTCTCCCGAGTACTGGGATTACAGGCATAAAACACCAAGCCCAGCCTTTGTGGTATGTGGTACTGATTGCCAGTGGGCGTGAACCACCACACCTGGTATTGTATGTAGTTACCGGGATCCAGCCAGGGACCTTGTACTTGCTAGGCAGGCGCTGGAACCACTGAGCTAAATCTCTAACCTAGAAGGTAATTATTTTAAATCAATTCAGGACCTTGGCAGCCATAACAGCACAACTAAACATAATCATAAAAGAAGACTTCCAGAATTGCTTCAGAAAGTGGCAAGAACCATGGGAAAAACACGTTCAAGGCCAAGGGGAGAATTTTGAGAGGGGGAAATTAATGGCATTGTGCCTTTTACTGTAATGATTTTTGAAAATTTAAGTATCCACTGTATTTTTTCATCATGCCTCAATCACGATAACACAGCTGCCCAATGATGTACTAGGTTACAGAAAAGAAAGAGAACTTCTGAGTTGACTTTTTCTATGACTACTCTTCCACTCCACAAAAGTAAATGTAATTAAAAAGTCTGCAATGGAAGCATCAACAGTTACCTCAGCCAACTTCCAGGAGCCTGGAGCCAGGGAAGGTGGCAGCATAAAACCAATAGGGTCAAGCCAGACAGCACTTCCCTGCCCCAGACACCAGGGCCCAGGCAGATACTTCATACCTTCTCCAACCCCAGGGCCTCTCCCTTGGGTCTTTAGGAAAAAAGTCTTCCCCTTTGCTCTGCTTTTGTGTGGATAATCTGCCTCTGTAATAACTGTAGAGTGCTAAGCCACGTTTTCATTCCTTTTCCTTAATCTTGCTATCAGCAGCAAAACTGCAAACTAACCCAGTGAAAAGCTGGCTAAGCCAGAATTTCCCTATCTTTGTAGACAGCCAGCCTGGGCCCTCTCCCACATGACCCACCTGTTGGGGCAGATGCAAATGTCATGCATATAGAACTTGATGGCCTTGGACTGCTCCTTGTTTTTGAAGTGATAATCAGCCAGGAGGTAGTAGAGTTCATTCACCACAGGAGGAGAAGAGTCAGCCCCTTCTGGAAGGCAGGGCACCTGGCGGGGGAGAGGGTAGACATGAGGAGCAAGCAGGGTTAAGAACCCAAGTGTGACCTGAGAGATCTGCAAGTCCAGGGCCGTTTGGTCACATCAACATGTGACACATGCTGGGCTTCTACTGGCCCTAGCATCCAATGCAGAAGAGCAATGAAGCCAGAGCACATATGCAGCCATGCTGGTGAGGAAGGGATGTTATTCAGCCCCATGAACCCATCTCTGAGGATACTGAGGCTCACCTCAGTTGAGGTCCCCTCGATGTAGGCAGAGACTTTGTCCAGGCTCAGTACTGGCCTCTCTGTGCGGGGCACAATGGTGGCAATTCTCTTCAGTAGGTTGGCCAAATCAGCAGACACAGTGCTAGTCTTATAGCTGTCAAATTCAGGAAGGGTCTTGGGCTTAAAGTACTCAAACATAAATAGGGCATCTTCCCATATAAGCTCCACCTTGAAAAAAAGAGGACAGATTCATAATAAACTCGAGATAAAGACAAAATGTTGCTCTGTAGAAATGTACTGTATCTGATGAAAACAGGTCAAAAAATACAGTATTAGTTTAAACTGAGACTTTGTAAACTTATAACCTTATAACATTTATACTTATGTTAACACTTACAAGCTGCATGTGCAATGTCATCCTCAAAAGTGTCTGAAAAGCATAAACCTAGTCTTTAAAGATAAATAGGGGAAAAAAAAGAAATGGTGGAAGCAGAGGACTGTGCTCTAAGATCATATGGCTAAATTAGAGGATGGGCTCAGCAGGGATGGTGGTGCACCCCTGTATCCCAGCACTCAGGAGCTGAAGTCTAGGATCGCTATGAATTTGCAGGCACCCTGGGCTACACAGTGACTGTATAACCTGTCTTGAAAACTAAACTAAACTAAATCAAAGGTAAAATAAGATGTGTTCAGTTAGGAATGGGGACCTGGGGCTACCCACTAACCTTCTCAATGCCTCAGCTACCCCCTCAGTTTTTTTGTTTTGTTTTCTTTTTATTTTTGTTTTGGAGACAGGGTCTCACTTTATAGTTCAGGCTGGCCCTGAGTTTACCATGTAGCCCAGTAAGCCTTGAACTCACAGCAATCCTCTTGCCTCGACCTCCCAAGTGCTGGGATTACAGACGTGAGCCACTATACTGGCATTGTGTTATGTAGTACTGGGGATCAAACTCAGGACCTTGCCCTTGCAAGGCAGATGCCAGAACCACTGAGCTAAATCCCCTGCCCTCACACCATGTTTTTGATTATTAAATCAACATTCGTGAAGCTATCTTTTCTCATGGAAACTCCTACCCTTTGTTAGACATCTGACCATCTTTTTGTCTGCTTCCACTACAACTTGTATTGGGAATGGACTGAGTGGAAGAAGCTGATGTGCTACAAAAGAGCCCTACCTTCCCAGAGCCCTGCTCTTCCTCAGATTGGTCCCTCTGTGGACCAGTGGCAGCGCCCTCACCTGCTGGGCAGAGTGCTCCTCCAGGTACCTGGCCTTGCTCTTCTTGCTGGGAAAGCTGTACAGGCAGTAAAAGCACTGCTCCAAGGCTGTCTCCAGCTCCTCCTTATAGGGATGTGTGTCTTCAGAGGTGGATGCAGTGAGCTCCTTTTGGAGAACCCGCACCTAGAGTGGGCAAAAAGAAATGCTAAAGGAGGGGAACAGCAACCACAGCCCTGTCACAGCAAGACCCTAGGGACACCATGACTCTTATCAATTCTTTTAGCCTGAGGAGCCAATGTCTATTTGGCCCCTGCCTGACTTGATTCCAAAAGATCTATTTCCTAGAAAACATCTCTTATTCTGATAACAGAGACCACATAGAGACAGAGGACAAACTCCTGGGCCCTTAACCTTTTATTCATTTAAATGAGCATGATTTCTGTTTCTCTTCTGAGGCAGTCAGAGACTTAAAAGCTGATTTTCTTTAAAAAACAGAACAAAACAAAGCTTAGCTTCCATTACATCTTTTATTATTTTAAAACTTTGCGTAGGGCATGGTGGCCCACGCCTGTGATCCTAGCACTCGGGAGGCAGAGACAGGAGGATTGCTGAGTTCAAGGTTTGCCTGGGCTATATAGTGAGCTCAGGGCCAGCCTGAACTACAAAGCGAGACCCTGTCTCAAAAAAAAACAAAACGAAACAAAACAAAACAAAAAACTGTGCATCAGCCGGGTGTGGTGGCTCAGGCCTGTCATCCCAGCACTCAGGAGGCAGAGGCAGGAGGACTGTTGAGTTCGAGGCTTGCCTAGGCTACATAGTGAGCTCAGGGCCAGCCTGAACTACACAGCAAGACCCTGCCTCAAAGAATAAAAAATAAAAACCAACTTTGCATCAGGCCCTTGCTCACCTCTGCATACAGGCATGTTAAGCATTTAAGAAGTACCTGCCTAGAAGTTGGCAACACAAGGTTAATTAGCCCTGAATTAAGATAATCTATCTCACAACCCCCTCCCTTTCAAAACCGGATAGCAAGATAAGAGGTTTATGGGGACTTTCAACTAACCCTAACTTTTCACCCTAACATGCCCAGAACTCTTGAGTCACTGCTCTACACCTACAGCCACCCTGGATTCTGAGGCTAAGACCAAAGCCTGCCCCCCACACCTCCTCAAGTGATAAAGATTCTCCTATAGTCACCTAGCAAACCAGACTGAGATTAAAGGTCAGCCAGGCTCTAGCCCATCCCAGGAAACCTAGAATCTTGTTAGCAGGCCAGTCTGATCCTGTTCATCAAAGCTGTGCCCTTCCTGCTTAAACTGAAGTGCTCTATTATCTTCTTACTTTCTACCTCACACTGACACAGCCTGCATTGCTTTTCTGTGGTAAGAGTCAGTGGACCTACTCTGCAGGGGGAGCTGAGGTCTCCACCTCCTCTTTGGGGGACTTCTTCAGATTCTATCCCTGAATCCCGCACTGTCTGCCTGACCCAGCTTAATCTCTCCTTTGCCCTAAACTTGTTCATCTTTGGAGAAAGGATGCATATGAGCCTGCAGTTATTCCTCAAGTGGGGTGGCTGAAACCTAAGATGATTGTCAGAGTGACCACCAGACCACCTCTAACTTCACTTTAATTTCACCTGCATGCTAAATGACACCCTCCCCACTACCACAACGAATGACAACTGCCACCACATCCATCAGAAAGAACCATAAATTTCCAAATTCCTGGAAAAGACATGACTACTCCTCTCCTCCTCATCTCTTTTACCCCCAATCTATAACCTCCCTAACCCTAATAATTGAGAAGTTGATTCATAAGTTTCATCTCTTATTTGTGCCCGAGAATAAAATTTTCCTTCCAACCTCAATTGGGGCTCAATTGGTGTTAGTGATTCTACAATTCTGAGAGAGAAAAATGACCCATTTTGGGGTGAGTTACTCTAGGCTGGCTCTGGCAGCAGCATCCCCTTGGGCTTGCAGAGCTGACTTCTTTCCAGCACATGCAGCCAGTTTCCACCAGCTCCCAGAAAAAGACAGAACTATATGCCCCTAGTAACTTCCTCACTCATTTAGCCAGCCATTCATCTGCCAAATGAGTGTTTACTGAGCATCTTCTTTTACTAGGCACAGTGTGACATAGTCCTTGTTTTTCACAAAGCTCAGATTTCAATGTAGGAGTGAGTTAGACATATACAAGCAAATAATTATAAATTAGAAGCTGACAAATCCCATTGGGGCTGAGGGAATCTCTCTCAGACAAAATATTAGTATCAAAAAGGATCTGAACAACACTAAGACAAGTTATAGTACATGAGTTAGGAAATGAGGGCTGAGGCAAGCCAAATGAGTGGTCAGAATGTGTGAGAAGTCACAAAAACTCACAGCTAACCAGCTGAGTGAAGGTTTCCTAAAAAGAGAACATGGGTGGAACACCAGACCATAAGGACTCTAGGCTTACAGCTCCTGAGCACTATACATGGGATTTATGAGAAAGTGATTTTTCTCAGTCTTTCATTTGAATTTGGTGCTATTTGGGCCAATCAGAAGACACTATTCCCAATTCTTCATTTGCATATGGGCATGACCCAATCAAAAAACACTGTTCCTTATCCTTTGTCTGGAAAGAGGACAAGCAAATCTTTCCATTTACATCACACATGAGGCCAAGTGTGCTTTTTTGTTTATTTTTTTTGAGACAGGGTCTCGCTTTGTAGTTCAGGCTGGCCCTGAGCTCACTATGTAGCCCAGGCAAGCCTCAAACTCAGCAATCCTCCTGTCTCTGCCTCCCGAGTGCTGGAATTACAGGCGTAAGCCACCACGCCTGGCACTGTGGTATGCGGTATTGATTGCTGGTGGGCGTGAGTCTCCATGCCCAGCATTCTATGTGGTTACCGGGGATCGAACTCAGGACCTTGCGCTTGCGAGGCAGGCTCCAGAACCACTGAGCTAACTCTCCAGTCCCCCAAGTGTGTTTTTGACAGGACAACTGTCCCAATGCCGTATTTACATGAGGTGGGGCTAATCCAGGTATTTTGGAAAATGAAGGCTCCATTCTCCTTATCCTCAGCACCGCTGTGAGCCTTGTACAATATACTTTCCTCTGTTTTCAGTAAATCTACATTCTTGTTATCTTTTCCATGTGTTTTGCCAATTCTTTGTTCAGGATACCAAGAACCTGAAAAGAACCCCTCCAGGAACCCCATTTGGTAACACATGCCTATAAGATCCTATGGCTATTGTTATCCCTAGCTATTAGTAAATATATATTCTTCTGGGGCATTATGTGGTTTTTCTAAAACTAGATGAAAAAGCAAGACTCAACAAATACCCAAGACTGGATATAATACAAACCACATCCTCTAAAAATGTGTCAATAAAAGTAGCAATCAATTACATAAAAACAGCAAACATTAGATACTAAAATTTCCAGGATGCAGCTAAACATATACAGTATTTGCAAAAAACTTATTACCTTCAATATATGCATTAGAAGTGAATACTGAAGTGACTGCTCTACTCAGTAATGTAGGAACAATATGTCTTAATTCCAAAAAAAGTAAAAAGGCAATAAACTTTGGAGTGGCAATTAATGAAGTGGCAAAGAAAAACTAGATCCATAAACAAATAGCTCATACTTTTAAAAAATTAATTTAAATAAGCCTCAGGAAAAGATTAGCTTTTAAAAGGGAAAGGAAAGTACAAACAATATTACCATGAAAAAAGGGGCAAATGACTAGAGGCTTTGCTAGCAGGTGGGGTCCAAGTGTTTACCCAATGCATGGGGAACTCTGCTTGGACTCAGTTCTAAATTAGAAGGAAACACCAGGAGGAGCTTTATGCTAACAAGTCAATACTATTCCAAATATATAGCTGGCTTGACAAAAGTCTGAATGAGTGGCTCACGCCTGTAATCCCAGCACTCAGGAGGCAGAGACAGGTGGATTGCTGAGTTCGAGGCTTGCCTGGGCCACATAGTGAGCTCAGGGCCAGCCTGAACTACAAAGCGAGACCCTGTCTCCAAAAAAAAAAAAAAAAAAAGTCTGAATGAATCCAAAATCACTAAAGAAACAGCAGTCTAAATTCTGAGAGATTCACGCTCTAGATAAAGGGCTGACAAGCTACAGCCCTTGCATCTAATCCAGCCATTGTTTGTCTTTTTTGAGTTAAGAATGGTGTTTGCATTTTTAAATTATGTAAAAAAATCGAAAGAAGAAAACTATTTTATAACACAAAAACTATATGAAATTTAAATTGTTTTTCCTTTTTTCTTTTTTGGTATTATGATACCAAACACAGAGCCTCACAGTTGCTAGGCAGGTGCTGTACTGCCGACCTATGGAGGGGGGAGAAAGGGAGGAAAAGGAAAAATAAAAAAAATTAAGATGTGTTATGTACATGTACCAATTCCCCACAATGAATGTAATCATTATGTACTGCAAACATACACTAATAAACATAAAAATCTTTTCGAAATTTTAGTATGCACAGTTTTGTTCGGATACATTCCCTCCTATTTCTGTGTTGTTTTTGACTACTTTTATACTATAATGGGAGCCTGACTAGAGGTAATAGAGGATGCCAGGTCTTAAATGTCTAAAAGATGTACTCTCTTTACTGAAAAAGTCTGCAAACTTCAGGCCAAGAGCCACAAAATGAGAGGGGAGTGGTGGTATGTGACATGGACTACAAGCACTGAAATGGAAGGCAGAATAAGTTATCCACAAATAATGTAACTGTCTACACAGAAAATTTAAGATTCATATCACAGCAACATATGTGCACCCATGTTTATAGCAGCTCAGTTCATGATAGCTAAATCTTGGAAACAACCCAAATGCCAGTCAATTCTAGACTGGATAAAAAAGACCTGGGTATTTTTTTATAAAATGGAGTATTACTCTGACATAAAGAATGATGAGATTGGGATGGAGGGTTAACTCAGTGGTTCCGGCGCCTGCCTCGCAAGCGCAAGGTCCTGAGTTCGATCCCCAGTAACCACGTACAATGCTGGGCGTGGAGACTCACGCCTACCAGCAATCAAGGCCACATGCCACAGTGCCAGGCGTGGTGGCTCATGCCTATAATCCCAGCACTGGGGAGGCAGAGACAGGAGGATTGCTGAGTTCGCAGTGGCTTGCCAGGGCCACATAGTGAGCTCAGGGCCAGCCTGAACTACAAAGTGAGACCGTGTCTCAAAAAAAAAAAAAAGAAAATTTCAGGGCAAGGGATCAGTTTCACAAAATCTGAGAGACTGATCCTACAATGGGATGGAAGAGGAGAGAGCCAAGAACAACCAACTGAATACAATGAAGAGACAGACTAACCCTAGCAGGTATCAAGACATCTCAAAGAAAACGTAGTATTAGCATAGGAAGAGACAAGCCACTTACACAATGAAAAGAACAGAGTCCCAAACAATTTCTCACACTTACAAATAAAAGATGAAGGTGACTTACAAATCAGTACAGCCAGAACACTCTTAAAATAAATGGTACAAACTAACTAGCCATCCATACTGAATGTAAAGTTGGGTCTTTATCTATCTCAAACAAAAATTAAATCCAGAGGGCAAGATCATGTGTGGAAAACAAGACTTTCTAGACTACCATACAAATGTCTTTATAATTGAGTGGGTAGGAAGAATTCATTTTAAAAAGCATCAAAGAGTTTTTAAAAATCCACAAAGGAGGGCTGGAGATTTAGCTCAGTGGTTCTGGCGCCTGCCTAGCACGCGTGAGGTCCCTGGTTCGACCACCGGTACCCACCTACAACAATGCCATGAGCAATCAGTACACACCACAAAGCCGGGTGTGGTGGCTCATGCCTGTAACCCCAGCACTCAGGAGGCAGAGGCAGGAGGATTGCTGAGTTCAAGGCTTGCCTGAGCTACACAGTGAGCTCAGGGCCAGCCTAAACTACAAAGCGAGACCCTGTCTCAAAAGAAAAAAAAAAAATCCACAAAGGAAATGATTGATGAATCTGACATTCAAAATTTCAGAATTCTGGGCCGGAGGGTTAGCTCAGTGGTTCCGGCGCCTGCCTCGCAAGCGCAAGGTCCTGAGTTCGATCCCCGGAAACCACATACAATGCTGGGCGTGGAGACTCACGCCCACCAGCAATCAACACTGCATACCACAATGCCGGGCGTGGTGGCTCACGCCTGTGGTCCCAGCACTCGGGAGGCAGAGACAAGAGGATTGC
>PVIC010009808.1:6107-44892 GCA_004025085.1 Thryonomys swinderianus
GAGAAAGAGAAAGAAAAAAGAGAGGAGCAGGACCAAGGGAGGCAGGACCGATTGTATTGTGACCCCTAAGTTCATCAGGGGACATACTCCTAGAAAACAATCAACAGAAGAGAGAGCACTATGCAGACAGTTGTGTAAATTGCTGGATCGAATGTATATGCTCACAGAAGATCATCCCGTCAAATACATGCTAAGGAGCCATTTAAAAATGCTAAGCGTGCAAAAATGCACTAAGAAAAATAACTATAAAATTAGAACATAAAAATGCACTTAAACTGAAATTTTACACGAAATAAAAATTTATAAGTTTACAGATGAAATTTTAAAGTGACATTTACAAAACTAAAAGCGATGCAGAGTGAGAATTAAAAAGCACAGACTTCTGTGTCTGGTAGGTGAGAGGACAGGACCACGGCCCCCCGGGCGGGGTTGCGGCTTGGTTTGCTTTGGGCCCCTTGCGAGCAGCCCGGCTGCGGCACCCTTGACCGTGCCCGCCACATACACGCAGGAACCAGGGGTGCGTCACGTGATGAGAGTCTGCTCTCCTGGGCGCTGGCCCGGGCGTGGCCGACCCCTGCGCCCAGCAGCGGGGCGGTGCCCGGGAGCCGCCCAGACTGTGCAGGGTTTGCGCTCAGCCTCGTCCTGGGTGCTTCTTGTGGTGGGGGCAGCTCTTCATTTCCGGGAAATGCCCAAGGCCAACTTCGCGATGTGATCGGGGCTGCAGACCCGAAGGTTCCCCAGGGGGCCATGGTCTCAGCCTCCTGCAGGCCGTGGTCAGGGGGATGGGGTGCTGGGCCCCAGCCGAGGATGCCCAGCCGTCTCAGCCATGGTGGAAAGCAGCCACGCTCCACCCTGCTTCCTCCCCACTTTTTAAAGGCATTATCTAGGGCCAAGGTGACCTTTTATTTTTATTTTATTTATTTATTTTTTTGAGACAGAGTCCCGCTTTGTAATCCAGGCTGGCTGTGAGCTCGCTATGTAGCCCAGGCTGGCCTCGAACTCACAGCAAACCTCCCGCCTCTGCCTCCCGAGTGCTGGGATGACAGACGTGAGCCATCAAGCCCAGCCAAGGTGACCTTGAAAAAGACGCGCGATAGGCTATGGGAACCCCGGAGGCTCGCAGCTCACATCAGGGGCTGGCGCTTGAAGCCAGCTGGAAAGTGCAGGGAGTGCGTGCTATCTCCCCGGGCTCAGTGCCCCATCTGCAGGGCCCCCCGAGCCTCGGACTCTCCAAGCTCCTGAGAAACCCCGACCCACAAGGCGGACGGATTATCCCCACGCACTGGTGTTCCAGGAACACGAATAAAGCGGAGCCACTTTTCTGCCAGAGAGATGTGTTTTGGGAACACAGTTCTCAGTCCTGGTGAGGCTGGGGACAGGTGGGGGAGCAGGCGTTGGCATGGAAGGCAGATAGGGCACGGAGCAAGGGGCCTGGCAGGAGGTGGGCAGCGCCTTCTGCTGTGGCTGCGAGAGGCCTCTCCTTGCAGCTAGGCAGGCCGCAGCTTCATCTCTGAGACCTTGTAGCTATATTTGTACCCCCTGCCCGACCTCCAGTTGATGCCGTTGGCATAGCTCTCATGGGGACCCCCGAGGTAGAGGCCGTTCAGGTTGGACACATGACATTCTCCGTACCACCAGCCTCCGCGGTACGCCTCTGCACAGTTGGAAGGACTCTGGTCGTTGTCCTGGTCCTTGGTGGTGAAGAACCTGCCGCTGTGGGACATCAGTGAGTCTCCTGCTCAGAGAAAACATGGGTCCTTAGACGTGACCGTGTCTGGCCTCACCAGGGCTCTCCGGGCCCAGCCTCCTGCCTTAGTTGGTGGCTGCCTGGCTTTAAGAAGGATGATGTTAGCTCGGGTCGACCAGCTGGCACTGCTCCCTCCCTCCTGAATCTTGCATCCGGCTGCGCCTGGCTTCTCCAGTCCCCTCCTGCCCTGGAGGCGCAACGGCCCATCTCCGTGGGCATGAAGCCCACCGCTGTCTCCTGCGGGTGAGTTCGGCTTTTCCGCCGCAGAGGGGATGAGGCCCTCTGCCTGCCTCTCTCCTTGGGGTCTCGGAGTGTCCCTCCAAATGTGAGAGAAGCACAAGCTCCAGGGCGCCCCTGAATGCTCCCGGGGGCCACCTGACCCCCCTTAAGAGGCCTTTCGCCCAGCAGATGCTAGAGGCTCTGGGGAGAAGGTGCCTGGGCAGAGGTGCCCAAATCACACGGCCGGAGTCTGGTCGCATGGCAGGAAAGTCCCTCAGGCAGCGCTAGGGCCCGCTCGCCCGGCGTGGACGTGGCCTTGGGGTGCTCTGCGATTGCATCCCAGGGACCACGCAGCACAAAGACGTGCAGTTCTGGGCTCGGACACGGCCCTGCCCGGGCTCCTGCCCGGACACTCACCTGCACTGCCCGTGACAAAGGCACCCAGCACCAGCTTGTACTTCTCTTCCTTGCCCATCACCTGGAAGGAGCTGTACTTGGCAAAGCTGTGGTTGCCCTCAAAGTCCACCAGGTCCACGCGGAGCTCGGTGCCTCCTGCGGGAGAGGCCGGGCTCAGCGGCGGAGACCCCTGCCAGCGCAGGAGGGTCTGGGAGCAGCCTTGGCAGAGGCGGGCCCTGAGCAGACCCTGCGGTCCCGTGACTTGGCTGAAGACCCCGCTTGGCCATCACGCCCTGGAGTGAGGCTCATTTACCCCGACGGGGTTGGACGCCACGTGCGGGGCGTTGGCGAGTAATGTTCTGAAACAGAAGCATGCCTTTACCAGGATCTACGCACGTGCATGTTGAGAGCAGCACAGGTCACAGCGGGTAGACCTTGGGAGTGGCGGGGCTCTGGGCCCTGTGCGCCCATGCGCCCACGCACCCACGCCCGGCGTCGGGCTTACCCTGGGCCGTCAGGGCGTGAATGTTGTCATTCCCAAGCCAGAACTCCCCCAGCTGACTGCCGAAGCCCCGCTGGTAGGCGGCCCAGTCCCGAAAGAAGTCCACGGAGCCGTCGAGCCTGCGCTGGAAGACCTGGGGGAGGCGGGAAGGGGACTTGGGGGACAGTAGGCCAGGCAGTGCGATGCCCTGCAGTGTGAGGATAAGCTTGAGGCCTCACTGGGCACCGAGGGGGTGCCAGGCACATCACATGGCCTCGTCACAGGTCCCGCATGGCGAAGGAGGAAATGGAGGCCCCACGAGGGCAGGCAGTCAACCAGAAGCCACACAGAGGACGACAGTGGCTACCCTAGGCCCGGGACCTGGACCGTAGCCCACAGGGTCCATCCCTCTACAAGACAGGGCCTTTCTGCCAGCCTCGAGGCCGGCCTCTGGGATTCCTGGCTGCTGGCTGTTGCATGAGGTCCTGGCCCGACACTCACAGTCCACCCGCCACCATCTGTGTCCATGTCGCACAGCACGGTCAGCGGCTGGCAGTCAGGCAGGTAGACGGTGTGCCAGCCACTCAGGAAATGGCCCAGGCTGAGAAGCTCTTTGCAAGTCCGAGGTCCTGAGAATGGGACCAGAGAAGAGGTGGGACGTACCCCTGAGGGGGCTGCATAGGGCGGGGTCCCAGATGGTCTCCCAGCCCTGGACCTCTGGGCGGAGCTGCCCTGGAAGCCACCATTATCAGGCAATAGTTGCCGGGTGTGAGTCCCCGAGTGACAGATGGCCGGGGTGGACAGGGGCTTATCCTGGGACTGGGGATCCAGGGCCTGCTGGGCGGGGCTCAGGCGTGGGGTGGGCGGGGCTCCGGTGGGGGTGGGCGGGGTTCCGGCGTGGAGTGGGCGGTGAGTCACCTGTGGCACAGGACTGAGAAGACCCGATGTCTCCTGATTCGGGAGAGAGGATATTATCACCAACCTTCGTTCTCTGCAGCCCTAGCTGCCCCAGCCAGGGCCACCAGGCCCGCTGCCCTGGGCACGTGCGGCCCACTGTCTGGCTTTCTCTTGTGGCTGGCAGGGGGCACTCGGTAGCTGTTGACTTGGGCACCAGGTACCCACTGAGGCAGAGGACTGACTCGGACCCATCTTGGCCCTTCTACTCCACCCAGGGGGCTACATCAGAGACCGTGGGAACTTGAGTCTGTGCCTTAACTTGCAGCTTTTGTTTCTAGACAAAGCACATGGCCGTATCTTAGCACTTAAACTGATTTTATGATTTTTTAAAAATAAAACGAGACAAGAATTCCAACAAGTCAAGTGGCACCATTGCTGAGCAGTGCCATCTTGCCAGTCCCCCGGGCTGGTCCCTGATAGATGCTCGCACTGGAGCTGTTGGGGACTCAGGTGTCAACTGTGCCCAGGTCCATGCCACCCTCCCACCTGCTGCCCAGACAGGAGCTTGGGGTTCCTCCCCAGGGTGGCGCTGGCTTGGCTGGGGCCTGGAGAGCCTGGCCCTGGACAGAGCCCTCTGGGGCTCCGGGGCTGCGGGTGCTCGGCTTACCTTTCTCCCCACGGTCCCCTGTGGAGAAGCAGAGAACAGGAAGCTGAGGCTGAGGTCAAGTCCGGGAGGCAGCGGCGGCCGTGGTGAGCCAGGCCCTGCCCTCCCCGCCCCACAGGCTTGTCGCTGTGCCTGCTGAGGGGACTCTGGGCACAGCAGGGTCTTCTCCGTCTTGCCCCCCAGCCCGTTCATGTGGCATCTCCTCAGTCTGCCGCGCAAGTACCTTTGGGCCCGGGTGGTCCTGCCTTGCCCGGTGGTCCGGGGAGACCTCGTTCTCCTGCAAATTCCAGACAGGACTCCCTGAGGAAAACGGCCTCTGCAATCCTGCCCCGAAATCTGCCCTGCACTGCAAACCCCACCCTCTGGGGGATGCGGGGCCCGAGGAGCTGCTGGCCAGGCCTGCGCCCGAGCCTGGCAGGGATGGTGGGTCAGGAAGGCGGAGCCCTGGCCCCCCGGTGGCTGATGGGAGCCGGATTCAGGCAGGGAGCTCATGTGGCCGGCTCTGCTCTCCGGCTGCAACCTGGATCCTGCCCCACATCCCTGCTGACAGAAACCTCAGGGCCGCGCCGTCCTCTTGGAGCTGGACCGTCCACTTAGGGCCGGGTCCCGGGGTGAAGCTGTCACCTCTGTGGTCACAGGAGGTGGAGGAGGCTGCCTGGACGTGTGGAGGCGGGGTGTACTCACACAGCCCCCCCCCCCGGGGCCAGTGTTGCTGGTTCCTGCGGGAGTCAGGGGCCACCCAGCCCCCGTCCTAGCTGCCCCACTGTCTGAGCCCAGAGCCAGGCCCTCCTCTCTTGAACAGATGGAGCCTGAGGGCAAGAGAGGCGGCCCCCAGGCCCCGGGAGGGCAGCAAGGACTCCTGGCAGCCCTGCTGTTCCCTCAGTGCCCAGGCTCATCGCTCCCTTCCTCGGGGCAGGCCCTGGACACGCAGGGCAGCCGACTGGTGCACCAGAACTGGGGTGCTGACTGACACCCTGCCCCCTCCCGAGCCTCTCTGCAGGGCTCGGGGGACAGAACCCCCGCCTGGCGGGTCCACCGCGGTGAGAAGGTGCCCGGGGGCCAGCAGGGCAAGCAAGCGGCGGCCCGGCCCCGCCTTGAGCACCTCCACTCTCTGGGAGCCCACTCCGGGCCGCAGCCTGCAGGGCATCCGCACCCGGCCATGCCAGCACGGGAGACTGGGCCCAGCATGGCTCTCCTTTAGGGGGTCGAGTGCCACAGGTCAGGGCAGGGTGAGGCAGAAGCAGGAAACTGCCCGAAGCTCCCAGGGTATCACGTAGGGACACCCCCTCCGAAGGCATCTGCAGAAGCCCTGGACCTCCGAGTCCACTCTGTCAGGGGTCTAAGCAGGGGCCGGGACCCAGGCGGGGGCAGTGCCCAGCTGGGCACCCCATGCAGAAGGGCAAGAGTCCCTCCCCCCCGCTGCTGCCCCTGCATCCGACCCACGCTCACCTCTCTCTCCTTTGGCTCCTGCCTCGCCCTTGGGCCCCGGGGGGCCAGGCAGCCCCGGGCAGCCCCGGAGGATGGTGAGCTTGTCGGTGCCCTCCACGCCTACCACCTTCACCTCTGCCGGAGAGACACACGCGGCCCCGTCAGGGGGTCCCCCTGGGCCGGAGGCCCGGCAGAGCCATCGACTGCCATCCAGCCGCACAGCCCAGCCACCTCCGGAGGCCTGGGGCTGGCTTCGGGGCGGCCTGCCCCAGAGGACCCAGCTCCCAGTGCCAGGCCCCAGCCCCAGTACTGGGCATCCTCGGGAGGTCGCCTGGACTCTCTGAGCCTCTGACCTCGGCTCCCAGTGGGGACAGGGGCGGGGCCGCGGGAAGGAGTAGATAGGGGAATGATCTTAGAGGAGTCCCGGAGGGAAGAGCTCTGGAACCGGAGCCTCCCAGCAAGTAACGCCGGTGTTTCAGGTGTTTCAAGGGCCGGGCGAGACCTCAGAGTTGTGTCCTCCAGACCCTGGGACTGGCCTGGATTACTGGGCTGGGAGGCGCACCCCGGGCCCTGGGACGGGTCACGTGATCCAAGGAACAGAGTGGGCAGCACGCACCCCGGCCCAAACACGAATCACCGTGTCTTTGCAAACCCTCGTGGCTTAGGAGGCAAATCTGCCCCTCGGCGGACCACAGGAATCTGTGGGCTTGAGCAGCGCTCTCTCTGGGAGAAGGGGCATGGCCGCCTTTGGCACGTTTCCTTTCTGCCCACGGGGCAGCTCTAGTGCTCAGGGTGTGTCTCACCCACAAATGCGTCACCCCAGGGACCCCCTGCTCCAGGACCAGAGAGAGAGGGAGAGGCTCTTGCACCCCACATCACAGAATCGGGATCTGGGGGCGGGAGACACACTGCTTCTGCCAGATGCCTGGGTGAGTGTGGCAGCCCCCTGGGAGAGGGCAGCAGGTAGACAGAGCTGGTGCCATTTTACTTTCTTCCTTCTTGGGAAAGAGTTAGGCCCTGTCTGCCAGCCCAGGGCCGGGCACCGAGGCCCAGGGCTGACAGGCCCTGGATAAACCTGTCTCTCTCCTTGCCCTGTGTGCATGGCTGGGGCCTGCGTGCCTCTGTTTCTGTCTGCAGTAGGCACATGTGAGCCAGGTGTGGGTACAGGGCTATCCTCTCAACACTCCAGGGGCAAGGCAGGAGGATGGTGAGTTCGAGTCCTGCCTGGGCAACTCAGCAAGACCCTCTCTCAAAGTAAAAAGTAAGAAGGGGCTGGGGCTGTAGCTCAGTACAAAGGCCCTGGCTTGATGCTCAGGACGAAAAGGAAAAAGAAAGACAGGAGGAAAGAAGGAAAGCAGAGAAGAAGAAGAAAAGACAGGGGCCCGTGGGGGCAGTTCTGTGTCCTGGGGGTCAGAGGAGGAGAGTCGCTCTCACCCGGACAGGTGTCGGCAGCCAGGACAGCCAGGTGCTGAGCACACAGCAACAGGACGGGCAGCACAGTGGGCCCCGGGGCCATGGCCACCCTGCTCGACTGTGGGTCCTCGTCTGCGGCCTGGTGGTTGCTCCCAGCGTTTATAGGGCGCCCGGCTGACCTTGGCTCCAGTTTCTCAACTGCCCCAGGGACGCCACTTGCGAGAGCTGCCTGATTGCTCAAGAGGACTGTGACACCGTCTCACGGTACGGCCTCGCTTCCCCTAAGAGGAGGCCGGGCCGGAGACCCACTGCCGGACAGGGCGTCAGGACGGCCCGGACCCCCAGCCCCCCAGCGTCCCTCAAGGTCCCACGGCCTTCGCTGGGCTGGGACGGCTCAGCCGAGGTACTGCCTGCCTCTTGGGAGTCCTGGGAGCTGGGGCTGCTCGTGACCCTGAAACAGAGGGCGCCCTAGGCCCCAGGGTCCCGGAGGCCAAACTCACGTCTCACGCTGTGGCTGGCACTCAGTCCGAGCTGCTGTGGCACAGTGGGAAGGGCCTCTGGAGACGGGCAGCCGCCAGCAGAGCCAGGTGGTGGGGCCGGCGGTGAGGGCAGCCTGGTTTCTCTGGGCCAGCGCACGTGGCATGGGTTCCCAGGGACACTGTCTCCCCAGGGGAGCAGAGCCCGGAGCAGGGCACAGCAGACACAGGGGTGCACTGCATGGGGACTCTCGCCTGCCCACCTGCCCACGCCAGGCCTGGGCCTCTGGGAAGGGGACGGCAGCTTCGTCACCGGGCGCTGTGGAGGCTGGCTGGGTCTCACCCCCCGCAGGCCCGTCCTGGGATGTCTCACCTGGGCTGGGTGGGCACAGGGTGGGCACAGGGCGGGCACAGGGCGGGTGGCAGCCTCCTCAGCGCAGTCCTTGAGCCCTTTGTGGGAGGGCCCTGCTGCAGACCGGCATTAGTGCATGTGGCTGAGATGTGGCCAGGGGTGTGAGGGGCGTCAGCACTGCCATGGGGCAGGGGCCCAGGGCAGCCCAGGATGCTGACTTCCAACCCCGTGTGGGGCGGAGCCAGGCACCGGGGTCTGATGTGGGGTCTCCAGGAGGATTAGGTCATGCCAGCCTGAGCAGGTGGGGCTGGCATCGGGTCCTGCTGGCTTTAGAGGCGAGAGATCAGAACACACACACACAGACGCACACGCACATGCTCATGTATACACACGCACATGCACACACATGCACACACATGCGCACACAGCTTCAACCCTGTCTTTCCCCAGGATGCTCAGGCCATGTCAGACGTTGCCCGCAAACAGCTTTCCTGAAACCACATGAAAACATCCCCAAGTTGGATGTGGGAGAGCCCGGTTTCTGGCCACGGTAGGTGCCCGGGCCTCCGTCCTCCTGAGTCACAGAAAGGCCAAGGGTCGGGGCCTTGGGCTGCTGGCGGTGTGCACCGGGGCCGGGTCAGCAGGCTGGCCCAGGAGAGGGGCCCTCGCCCGGCACTGTGAGGTCCGGGGCAGGAGCCCTCAGTCTTCCCGGGTTGCTCCCACCGCGGGCTCTGCCGGAGACCATCAGAAACCTCCTCTGAAGGAGAATGGAGCCCCCGGCTCCATGACTTCCGCAGTGGACCGGCAGCCGGTTCCTGAGGAGAAAGACGACACCTCCCGGGGAGAACAGGTGTGACGCTGGGCACAGGTGCCGAAGGGGCCACGCTGACACTCTGGGGCGTCGGGAGGCCCCTCCGAGGGTGGGGGCGTGAGGCGCTCATGGCACTGGGGAGCCTCCGAGAGGCCAGAATGGGCAAGGCCATTTGCAAAGACAGGAGTGAGGAAACAGAATCCAAGAGGTTCCAACCATGCTTCTAAAAACCAGCCATGAGCAGCTGGAGATTTAGCTCAGTGCTTCTGGCACCTGCCTGGCATGTGCGAGGTCCCATCCCTGGTAACCACATACAACAACACGGGCATGGTGACTCACACCCACCAGCAATCAGTACCACATACCAGTGCCGGGCGTGGTGGCTCACGCCTGTCATCCCAGCACTCGGGAGGCAGAGGCAGGAGGATTGCTGAGTTCGAGGCTTGCCTGGGCTACATAGTGAGCTCAGGGCCAGCCTGAACCACAAGCGAGACCCTGTCTCAGAAAAAAAAAAAAGCCAATAATAATTGAAAAATTAAAATATGAGTATGAAAATAAAATGAGTACGAAAATATGAAAAATTAAAAGTGGGTAGTGCTTGACACTAAAGGAAATAATTGTCCCGTGGGCCCTCGGGATTTGGAGGAAGATGGCGAGTCGGTCCCACCCCCTGGACCAGAGCCCCGGGGTCAGGACGCTCCTGCAGGACCCGTCACCTTCCCGTTCTGTGATCCTCCACAGGCGGGTTTAAGATTTGTGTAAAACACCAGGTTTCCTCGAGCAGAAACAAAGAACATCGCCGCTGCCTGCCCCGTGCCCGTGTGCGACAGAGAACTGCAGAAAGGCATACGGTGGCCTGCAGACTCAGTTTACCTGTAGAAATGAGCGAGGCGTCCAGAAACAAAAGCAGGCGCCCTGAGCCTTGATCGTGCCCCCGTGGCTGCTCAGGGTGTTGGGCAGGATGGCTTCGCAGCACTCGCTGGGCATTCTCCCGGAGGAGAGCGTGCAAAGTGACTTTTACCATAACATAAATCAGTGTCAGGGAACCATAAGCCCCATTGTGAAGGTAAAAACAGTAGCTTTTTGTGATAAGATACCAAGCCGCTTCCAATGTGCCTTCTTCAGGGTAGAAAATCTCTGAACCGTAAAGGGAGGCTGAAAACTGGAGCCGGGGACGAGCATTTGTCCTGCACGACGCGCCCCCAGGACAGTGGAATGACGCCCTCGGAGGGACGGGCCGCTTCCCCGGGCACAACGGCAGGGGCGGGGACGCCGAGTGGGAAGGAGGGAAGGAAGGGGCTGGAGCCCCTCAGAGGGGAGGGACCCGGGGTGGAGGCAGGGGAGGATGGGACGCAGACAGGGACGAGGCGTGCGCGTGCATACATGTGCATGTTCGTGTGTGCGGCCCCACCCAGGGAATGTGAACATGCACACATAGAACAATACAAGTAAAAGGTTAGTGTTTTTCTGTCTACAGTTTTCTTTGAAATCTCATTTTCCATGACATACTGTGAGTATTTTTTTTACACAAATAAATATAGATCCACGAGTTAAAAGAAAGAAAGAATTTCTGTAAATCAACCTTCCTGCAGAGAGCGGCAGCAACTCCAATGAAAGAAGATATTTAGTAGACGAGAGCGAGAGCCACGCGGACGTTCAGCCTGTGGTCAAGGTCGCGTGGGGCGCCCCTTCCACTCACCCGCCCCGGCTGGACAGTCTGACATCAGAGCACACAGGCTTTGGTGAGGGTGTCTGGGAAATGGGGCACACGTTGGGAAGGGGTGACTTCTGGGCGTGACCACCTGCCGTGTGCAGGGAGCTGGCAGCCCTGTAGCCGGCGAAGCGCACTGTGCTCTGCCGGTCAGAAAGCTGTGGCCGGGGCAGAGCCCCACGCAGGAGCAGCTGTGCCCGCCCCAGGGCATGGGCCATCCTCTGAGGGAAGCCAAGGGGTACCCGAATTCACAGCCCGGGAGACAGAGGCCCGTGGGCGGAGTCCTGATTACTTCCTTGCATCGGTGGGAGGCTCAGAAGGAGGATGAGCAGGTAGCTCAGTGTCGCCTGTGCCTACCTGGCAAGTGCAAGGTCCTGGGTTTGATCCCCAGAACCAGGAAAAATAATATAAAAAGGAGGCCACACTGGACAGCAGGGCTGGGGCCGTGGATTCTACGGTAGAGTGCAGAGAAAAGCAGCGCTCTGCTGGCTGCTGTGGGAGGAGACGGACCAGGTAGCCGGTGCCCAACAGCAGCCCCCCCGGGCTGGGCACCGTAGCTTCGTGAACTTGGGCCAGCGGCTCTCACGTCTCCCTGTGAGAAGGAAGTTCAGACCCGTGAACAGGACCCTGGGGTGTCTGCCACCCTGCCCGGCCTCTGGCTCACTTCGGGAGAGGGCAGCCATCGCCAGGGCCCCTCTTGTCCCCATTCTCACTTCCGGGAGCCTGACCAGCCTGGCTCACTCTTGTGAGTCAAGAAAGGAACGAGCCCAGGCAGAGGCAGGAGATAGGAGGGTGGTCCTTCCGTCTGGCCCATGCCCGCCCAGCCAGGGCCCCCGACTGCCCTCCCCTGCGGGGACGCTGTGACACACAGTCTTTCTGACTCTGGGCAGGTGTGAGCCTGGCTGCCCAAGCCTGAGTTGCTTCAGACGGGGTGAGAGTGTGTGGCCATCTGCCATGCTGACCGGGGACCTCCCCGTGACCCTCCTCCTGTCGTCCCGCCAGCCAGACCTGACCTCCTCCTCCTCCTGGGGCCTGGCCTCCCTCTCCAGAGACCTGGGCCTGGCTCCTGGCTGTGCTGTCCCTGTGCCGGGCCCCGGTCTGGAGAGCTGTGGGAAGGGGGCCGCACTCCCGGCCGGCCTGACTGGCCTCTGCGCTCTACTCCCAGGTCCCTGGGGTAGAGGACCTTCTGTAGGGCCGAGCTCAACCTAGAGCCCGGGTCAGTGCTGCCTCTGTCAGGTTTTGGACCTTTCCTCTTAAGAGGAAGAGGAAGTGAGGGCTGGCCGCAAATGATGCCAGACGTGTCCACACCGGTCACACCGCTCCGCCCTCCTGTGGGTGGGGTTAGCCGAAACTCCGCCAGTTCTGGGTACAAAGGTGGCCCACACCCTCACCCTCTCTGCCCTAGACCCTGTCTGCTATGCCCAGGGGTCCAGGGCAGGGTGTCTGAAGACCCTTCGCACCCTTCCATCTCCATGGTTGCTCATGCCTGGCAACCCTCCCCCCCAAGAGCCTTCCTGCTCGGCCCCAGGCACCTTCTGTCCTGTCTCTAGACAAAGCGAGAGGAGCAGCACAGGACCCGGGAGGTGCAGAGGCCGGCAGCTTCCTAGGAATCTGCCCCCAGGTGTAGACCCCAGAGACGTGGAGACACGCCACATACCTCTCACATCGTGGCGGGATTCGGAGAGGTTCAGGGTGGAAGTGACCCCGGGGTCCATTAGCCCAGGGTCCAAAACACAACCTGGCCGTCACAGGAATATTACCAGCCACAAAGAGGAAAGACATTTGGAGTCCTGTTGTGCAGTGGGAGAGCTTTAAAGTCACGCTGACAGGAGAAGCCAAGCCATGCGTGGTACGATCCGATTTATGCAGAATATCCAGAGTAGGAAAATTCACGAAGAAGATCAGCCCTTGGCCAGGGCTGGGGGGGGGGGGAGGCACAGAGGAGCCGCAGGCTGCGGGCACTGGGGTTCTTCTGGGGTAATAAGAATGTTTTGAAAGTTGAATGTGCTGATGGTTGCACGATTCTGGGAGAAACAATGAAAACCACTGAGTCGTGCACTTCGCATGGGTAGGTCTGGCGATGGTGAGTTATATCTCAACGGAGTGTTAAGGAAAGGACAGCTTGGAAGGTGATGGACAGGCTTCCCTGACCCCGGGTGTGGGAAGAGGGAGCCCCGCATGGAACACCCGGAGGAGAGTTTGGTCTTGTGCAGTGTCGTGGGAGGGGACACCCCCTCTGCCCAGCACAGCTGCCCCATTTGCCTCCTTCCGGGCCTCCTCCCTGCTGAGACCCAGGCCGGCCGCAGCGGCGGCATTAGAGGGTCTCCTTGGGTCTCCAGTCGCGTCAAGGGCTCAGCAGCTCTTGGGAGGGGCAGAGGAGACCAGCAGTGCCAGGCGCAGAGGGAAAACTGGGCCCCGGCACGGCCGGGAGGTCGGCGGGGTCCACGAGGTGGACGCCCAGGCTGCCGGCAGGAAGTGTCCTCACCCCGAGGCCCGTTCTAATTTCCCCGAGATAATAACACGGTGCAGAATACCTGCCAGACACCTTGGGACGGATGACCGCTGTTTGCAGGGTAATAGCTCGTGTCAGACTAAATTGGAATTGATATCTCAGGAGGGAGGTGGCCCCTTTGGAAAGCTCCAGTGTCTCCCGGACAGGAGGAGCCGGCGCAGGGGTGCTCACCGGAGACATAAACAAAGACAGCACGACACGGACGAGCCTTGCGCGCCCGACTCTCATTTTTTAATATCTTAATTGAGTCTACAAGCCCTAGGACGCTGCGGGGAAAACACATCTCCCCGTGTCCTCTCTCGGGCACAGAGAAAGCGAAGGCGACTTTCACCTTCTGGAAACTCAGGAAAAACACATCAGAGGGAGGAGGTTGTTTTCCTGAGGTTTTTGTTTTTGTGGTTGTTCTTGCTTGGTTTCATGTCTATTTTTAAAGCGTGTGAACAGACAGGAAAAATCCAGAAGCTTGTTCTCACCTAAGTAAAACTAGTTGCTCTTAAAATCCCAAGTCTTGGCTGGCTGTTTTCTGTTCCCAGGGACAGGTGCACGAGCTGCTTTACTCTTGATTTAGACGTGGTGCCAAGTTGCTGCCCGCTGGTAGATTGGGGCTGTCATGTATAATGCATGAGCCGGGCTGCGGGAGGCAGAAGGGGCGGGGTGGGGGCGCGGAAGGCGTGTGCGACCCGCCAGGCGCTCTGTTGCCCGAGCTGCTGTGCAAACATATTTATTCTGCATAAAAGAATGGGATGAGGCCGCGCAGGACATTTGTTCACCGAAGTGGATTTAGTTTTTGAACTTGCATTAGGACAGGATTAACCTTGCTGAAGGATATTACAATGTGGGTAGAATGAATAAAGCTAATTCTGGATATGAATGGCCACAGGAGAAACCTGGATAGAATTAAACATTTATCGCACGTAAATGCCTCCTCATGGACTGGTCTCCTCCAAGCACGCTCAGCTCCGGGCTGCAGGTGCCTTGCCCAGTGGAGAATACACGGCGGTTTAAGCCTCACCATCCAGGCCTTCCCTTCACTCCCGCCGGGTATTCCGGTGACAGGCAGGTGGGTGCGGAGGCTCCAATACATACATGCATGGGCACACATGTGTGGCAGCACACAGTCCCTGCTGGAACATAGTCCTCCCCGCATCGCCTCCAGTTCAGTCTGTGATTGGGGAGGTACTCCCAAGTGAAGAATTCCAGGGAAGGCTCTGATTGGCTGGCCACCAGCCAATCACTACGGTGGGAGGAAATGGAGGTGGAGCTTCGGGGCCAAGGTGATGGCCAGGCTCAGGCGGCAGGAGCAGCTTGTCAGTTCTGTGTCCCAGAAAACCTTTCCGTCCTGGAGGTTCATCCAGAATCCATCTAGAAATTTCTACACCTGAGCAGTGAGCTGGGGAAGCAGGTTATAGCCTATTTCTTAAGCATTTTATTTTCACGATTTCCCCACAGTAACAGACATCTCAAAAAGAACAAGAAGTAGGAACTGAAACAAGGTCACAGAGTGTCCTGTGGCTTAAAATGCAAATCCCTACTTCATCTTGCGGCTTGGCCAAGACCTCCTTTGGGGAACTCCTGCTGCTCCCGGCCTTGTGTGGCCACAGGTTCCGCTTTCAAGGATTGCACAGCCGGGGCCCTGGCGACATTGGGAGACACACGCAGTGGAATCAGCCCCAACAGTCTCCTCTGCTTCTACACACCCTAAAAGAAAACCGGGGAGGCGCTGTGCCCAGCGTGGCGCCCAGTGGGGATCCCGATGAGGCCTGGACTGTGCTGGTGCCAGGCTTCTACTCCTCTCCCTCAGAGCAGGCAGGACCTGAGCACTTCCTGAACAATGGGCCCGAAAGAGCCAGGAAGAGGACATCTGGAGGGCATCTGCAGGGCACTGATGGCCTTTGGGCTGCCCCTGCACAGTCACTGCCAGGCAGGTGGCACATGGGGTCATAACATCAGGTGACAAATGCACCTGGCAAGCGTGGTGACGATTCACTGGGGATCAGTGGATTGGGGTCAGCAACCAAAACATTTTTCTTTATCTGCTTTGAGGGGAGGGGTCTTTCCTTCTCATTTTACACTTAGGACTCCGAGGTCAGGGGTGCAGACAGGAGCACAGGCTTCTGTGCCTCACAAGGAGGGAGAGCCTTGCTGCTGGTCCCCTCGGTCACCCGGACCAGGGTCCTCCTGGGTCACTCCCCGCGGGAGGCTCCTCTGTCGAATCAGTGCTGCTTCCTCCAGTCCCATTTCTGTGGTTCAGCTCAGAGAAGAGGCTGCAAAAATAACATGCCTAATTAAAATAATTTGCTTTCTCTTGTAAAGACTCTAAGCTTCACCTTTCCAGGAGGTCTCGTTTTGCTTCCTCTGTCCTCTGGGGCGTGCCTCAGCTACCACCTGGACCATTAAATCAGGGAGACGACCAATTAAATCAGGACGCGTCCCTGGCCCAAGAGCCAACACCTCTGCTGCCTCGAATCCCAAGGGGTGCAGAGAGCCACCTGTGGGCAGCTGGGATTCTGGGGGGCTGCCAGGCCTCTTCCTCTGGGGGGGCAGCTTTTGCCCCTAAATCAGAGCCGCAGGGGGCGCTGAGGCGCAGGCGGGAGAGAGAGAGGCTGTGGCCTTGACTGCCGGCCTGTCCCTCCTCCCTCAGCTTGCGGAGCCCCCTGGGCTTGACCGCGAGGGACCAGAGAGAGGACCTCTGAGGTCCTGGGGTCGGGGCAGCTCGGGACTCTCCCACCCCGAGCAGAGGCTGCAGATCTGTCCTCGGCCCGAGCCGGACAGGCTCCTCCCAGCAGGCCCAGAGTGAGGGCCCGTGCCCGGCTCTGGGGGGTCTCTGCGCTGACTGTCAGCTTTGCCCGGAGGCAGAGGAGGAGGAGAAAAGGGTGATGTCCTTCGTAAAGGGGCTGGCCTAGCTTTTAGCAGTCAGCACCCAGAAACCCATTCGCCACCCGCCGGTGACACCCCTCGGGTGAGCGCCCACAGCCTGGAAAGTCCCCGGGTCCCCTACCATCCTCTTCCAGCGTGGGCTGCAGAGGAGTAGGTGGACAGGGGCTCCCAGCAAACCCTGGACTGTGCCATCCTGTTTGGTGGGGAGTCGGCTCAGCCTCGCCCGGCCACTGGCCTGTCCCACTGCCTGCCTCTCTGCCCATAGTGGGCACCAGCCCCCGGCCCTGCCAGGAGCTTACGCCGCAGCCCACTGTTCCAGTGCACGTCCTCATGGCCTGAGAACGCCCACTTGCCCTCTGCCTGTGCGCCCCGGATACTCAGCACCCCTCTCCACCGGGAGACCATGCCGTGCTCTACTTCTCGAACCCACCCGTCTCCCTAGGACGACCTCAGTAGTGCCCCGCCCGCCACAGGTGGGAGCTCAGGGACTGTCTCAGTCACTTTTCTTCATTACTGGAGCTCAGTACCTGACGCCAAGAAATTGAAGGAAGAGAAGTTTATATTGGTTCATGTTCTCCCGAGGTTTCTGCCCATAGCTGGCTGGAGGGAAGGCTTGCCCGGGAGGAGAGCAGCTCACACCATGGCTTCCAGGAAGCAGGGCGCAAAGGGCGGAGCCAGGGAGGGGAGAAACCCAGCCGGGTGGCCCACGGCAACCCGCCCCTTCCCAGCCCTAGCAGCAAAACAGCTGTGGCGCCCGTCATACAGTCACCTTGCAAAGGTCCCACCTCTGAGCAGCACATGAAGCTCTTGAAGGACATCGAGACTGATGCATAATAGACTGTCTGTTCTGTGGAGCAGCCCGGACCCAAGACAGGGGGACCATGGACTCACAAGGATCTCTGGGTGGATGGACGGTGGAAGGTTAATGGATAGGTGATGGGTGGTGGGTGGATGGATGGTGGGTGGATGGGTGGTGGGTGGATGGACGGTGGGTGGATGGACGGTGGGTGGATGGATGAAAGATGACAGATGATGAGTGATGGACGGTAGGTATGTGGAAGAATGTGTCATGGATAGGTGACAGAGAAGGGAGATGTCTAGAAACATCCTTCTGGCTCTAAAACTGGCTCAGGGGGACCCGACTGGAGCTACAGGCTTTGCTCTTGGGCTCTGAGCGAGCCCTGCCTGCACCCAGTCTCCTGTGCAGATGGACAGCGGCTCTGGCAAGGGCGGCTCTTCAGGGCACAGGGTTTGTGGGGAGAGAAGTGAGCAAGTAGCCATCAGGGCCAGGCCATGGGTCCCCCGGGGAAGCCCACAGCAGGCCGGAGGCCTGCACGGCGGCCAAGCAGTGTTCACTGAGTAGGAGCTAAGCGGTGTCCAGCCGTGCAGGACCAGCGGCGCCGCCTCTGGGGCGGCCACAGCTCTGCACAGACGACACGGAATAGCTGCCCAGGTGCCGGAGCCAGCCGGACAAAACAGCGGGGTCGTGAAGTTGAGGGGCGCGGATTAAGAAGAGAAGAAGACAGGAGAATGGGCTCGGGAGGACCCCTCAGTCAATACTGAGCAGGCTTCTAAATCACAAGGCAGGAGCCATTTCTGTCCCTCCGCTTGGCGCAGGAGTCTCATCTCCATTTGAGGCCGCTTCTGTTCTCCGCAGCGTGAACCCCCCGAGCCCTGCTGCCGCTGCCGCCTCTGCCGCCACGCAGGGAGCTTTGATTCTCTGCCGAGAATCTGGGCCGCGGGCTGCACAACAGCACAGCCCCTCCCGGGAGGAGCGGGGGGAAAATCATTCCTGCGACGGCAGGTAATTAAGTCGCCGCACAGCTATGGAACACGCATTATATGATGATTAGTCCCTGGGACAGCCGGGAGATTTTTCATCTTCAAAGCTCTCCTCGGCTCCTCATTAATCATCTCAGCCCAGAGAGGGACACATGGATTTTCTTCCCGAGAGAGGGGAAACTGAGTCAGCTGTGCCCTCCCCTCCGCGCCCGTCCCTTCGACACAGACTAGAAAAGGCCCAGAGGGAGGAGCTTGCGTGCGTTGGCCCGGGCTCCTGTCCTGTGGCTTCTGCCTGCCTCCCAGCCTCTTCCTGGCACACACGCAGCAATCGATACAAACGTTATTTTAAATAAAAGCCAAGCCACCCGGCCCCGCCTGGCGCGGGCTGCAGCGAATGGCTTTTTCGTCTCCCTTTGTTCTCTTGTCTTGGATACCTGCACATTTCCAATTCGCAGCCCCCCCGAAAAAGCCGCCCGCCTCCCCGTTTTCTTGGCGAGCAGTTTAAGGGAAAGTGCTCTTTTCCTCTCGGATGCGTGCTTTGCAATTGGGACACACTGCTATAAATACAGCTCATCCTGGTTTGCATTCAAATTGTTGTGAAAGTTTGAGGCTGTAAATAAGATACTCTCAGTACTCAAGGCAGAATTATTATCATATTTTTCCCCTCGTTCTTGTAGCAGGCAGCGAATTAAACATTCCTTTGCTTCTGCCACCCTACAGCTGAGATCGTTCCACACCTGCCAAGGGGGCTGCAAGGTGACCCGTGGGTCCCCGCGAGACCACACTGCGCCTCGCACGCAGGGCGAGCGACGTGGGGAGCTGCTCCCTGGGGGCGGGGTGCCCTCTTCGGAGGCATTGCTTCCTCTCCATGTTTTCTCCGATAATAAAGGGATTCGTCCTCCCAGTACAGACTGGAGTGTCGTCTTAGGCCGTGGTGCCAGCGGAGGCTAAGGCTCCTCCCACCGTGTCCACCGTCTGCTGTGGGTGGGAGCAGGAGGAGGTGCTTCCCCTCTGGCTGTTGGTCTGATGGGGGTGGGAACAGCTGCTGTCTCCAGGCCCTGACTCGAAGACGCTGTGGTCCCCCCCGGGCTGCCGGCCCTGGGCCTCTCTGCCCTCTGTCTCCTCCTGGCTGAGGGGACGGGTCAGGCCCCAGGCGGAGCTTCTGTGGAGCTGGCTGGGGGGTATCCGTGGCCAGGTGCTCGGGGCTGGCAGGGCCCCCCCTCTAGGCAGGAGTGCAGGGGTGCAGACCCCGGCAGGGGCAGAGATCCTGCTCCTGTCAGGCCCCTGGTGCTCCTGTTACCCGATGGCACCAGGCCTGGCCTTGCGTGGGTGGGTGGAGGCGGCAGGGGGGTGGAAGGTTTCTGATTTGACTGGGCCACGGTCCTCAGGAGACTTTTCCAGACAGGCAACAGGGTCTGGCACTTATGAGGTTCAGGCAGACACAGGAAGCCTGCGACCCTCTCCAGAGGGCACCACAGGACCTGGCACTGCGGAGCCAGGGACAATGGGTCTCTGCATGCCCGGGGCTGGGCACCATCCAGTGTGTGGAGTCGTCTTTGGCCTCCCTCAGCCCAGCCTCGGCCTGGCTGGGCCACATGCTCTGTGTCCCGTCTCCTCTGCAGGCTGACAGGACGGGACAGGAGGACAGGGGGAGCCCCGGATGCCAAGAACGGGCCATGCTGGCAGCTGCCCCACACTCTGCTGTGCCGGGAGCCTTTGTCGCCTGGAGTGCTGGCTTCACATCCCTCCAGGGGGCTCCTGTGTCCGCCCTTGTCCTGGGCTTGATTTATTTCAGTGCTGCTGCGCTTCCCGCTGCCTCGCAGGAGGGACCTGGCGCTCGAACCCCAGCCCTGGCGGGCGCAGGACCTGATATGCAGAGCTCAGCGGAGCTCAGCTGCCCGCCTCCCTTCCAAGGACAGAGACCCGAGGCCCCAAGGAGCAGGGAGCCTAAGTGACGTGTGTGGAGCTGGGCCGGGTCTGCCGCCAGGCTCACGCCCGGTGGGCTCAGGCCTTGCGCTCCTGGAGAAGCACCAGCCCTCCCCTTCCTGTCGAAAGCACCATTCCCCTCCCCTTCCCTCCCCAGTCATGCCGAAAGCCCACCGCAGCACCCCCTGCTGGCCGGCACCACCCTCAGAGGCACCCTGTTTGCGGCTCTGAACTGCTGTGGGCACCTTGGGTGTGGTGGCTGCCGAGAACTGGGAGCTCTGCCCGGTTGTTCCCTTTGCTGAGACGAAGCACCTGACACTCAGAGTGAAAGGGAAGGGTTCCGGAGCTCACATCTGAACAGGTTTCAGTCCGCGGTCGGCAGGCTCCAAGGCAGGGGGCGCGGCAGGCGGGCATCGCAGGGCAGGGGCTCCTCACGGCGCCCACGGTATCAGAAGCGGGCGACAGCCTCTTTCGGTCCCTTTACTGATCTGGGCTACTTAGGGCGGGGAGCACGGCCGTACTAACCCAGCACCCTCGGACTAGCGTCACGCCCTCTGGGTCCAGCCACCCCCGAAACAGCCGCCGTGACCGCCCGCGCCCGGGCGGCATCTAGGCACAGCCACGACTCAAGGGTTGACGGGGGAAGAAAGCTGGAAGCACCCACAGGCCGACGGCGCCCGGACACCGGCAGACCGAGGTCACCAGATGCCCGGCCGAGGCCTTGACCTCTCGTGTCTGACCCTGGGCCTCAGGGGACGTGTAGGCACCTCTTACACCGAGAGGAAACTAAGGAACAGAATGGAGGCAGGTGAGACCCAGGCCCCTTTCTGCCAGGAGCCCCTCGGCCCGCGCCCTGCCCGGGCAGAGGCGCAGGTGGTCCTGGGCTGGACTGCGGGGGCGGGAGGCGGGAGCAGACGGCGCCCTCACCTCTGCACACGCTGAGGTGCTGGCCGAGGCCCGGCCCCGAGTCACAACTGCTGCGACCTGGGTCCTGCCCTGCGCCGAGCGCTGGCCCGGAGCCGGGGTCACAGCTGGCCTCGTGGCAGCACCTGGACGGCAGAGGACCCATGTACACGCTTGCACCTCCCCTCCCCGGCCCCCTCGGGCTCCCTGTGCGGGGCTGTGCGACAGCCTGGCCCCCACTCCGCTCTGGGGAGACAAGAGTCCCGAGAGGCTCCGTGTCCTGCCAAGGTGGCCACGAGCTGGGCAGTGGGGGCCGTGATGGGGCCACTCTGGAAGCACGTCCCTCGCTTTCCCCAAAGCCGGGCGACACTTCCTGGTGTCTGACACCTGCTTGGGGCCGAGTCCACACGAGCTGGGCCCTGAGCAGAGACCTTGCCAGGACTGCCGCGCCCAGCTTTCCTGTCCTGCCGGCCCCGTCTCCCGAGCCTGTGGCCCACTCACACCTGAATGCCCCCGCTGAGCCGTGGGACAGCTTGGAGACAGAGCAGGGGGAGGGGCAGAGCATGGCTCCCAGAGCCCCAGGCCCGGCCTCGGCTCCGGCCCAGCATGTGCGCCCTTTCCCGCCAGCAGTCTCCGCCGTCTGTGCAGGAACACGGGGCAGAGAGGCTCTGACGCTGCCATGTCGCTCTGCCCAAAAGGAGCCAGCGATCACAGCCACCCATGTCTGCGGTGCAGCTCGAACCCATGCCGGCCTCCCCACCCTGGGAAGGAGGCCAGGGCTGGGTGCGGTGCCTCCGCAGGGCTCCCAGGAGTGCAGCCCTGCCCCGTTGGCCACAGGGCTCTGCTGGCTTCTTACCCTCAATCCTCGCTCCAGCAAAACCAACAGACTTGGGCTGGGGACTTCGGGGGCAGTGCCAGCAGGCCGGAGGGCGTGGCCCCTTGGCAGGACTAAGGGCGCTTCCTGTGTCGAGGAGCCCTGCACGGTGCCGAGATCAACCCTATGAGCGTCTCAGAGGCTGCCTTCCTCCCATCCACGCCTGGGCTCCACGGCCCTGCCTTGTCCGGCTGGGATTCTGGAACTCAGAGACGGTGTCTTCACCCAAACTGACGACTTCTTTTCTCTCCTGCGCTCTGGTGCCTACCACTGCCCTCTGCAGCTGGCAGGTGTGGCGACCTCCTGCTTGGCTAACTGCACTCTCTGAGCCCCTCATCTGTGAGGCCCCGGTGGCCTCCCCCCTCCCCCCTGCAGCCAGCTGTGCTGTCACCATGTGAATGAAAAGAGAGCTCTCCCCGAATACTATGCCCAGGTCCCCCCTGGGGGAAGTTGACCTGTGGCAGGCCTGGGTGCCCTTGTCTTTGTGCTCTGGCCTTGGAGAGAGGACAGGACCAGCCAGTGCACACTCATCTGGCAGATGCCTCTTACCTGTGCGGAACTAAAGGCTGACAAGGCGAGGAGGACAGGGACTGACTAGCAGGAGCTGTGCCACAGGGCACTCAGGATCCGGCCACAGGGAAGTGGAGCTCTGCCTTGGACGTCATAGTTTGATAACTGCTTTATTGAGATGTAATTTACATCCCATCAAACCTACCCATTTGGAATGTGCGAGCCAGTGTTTCTTAGTGTGTTCTCCGAGCTGGCAGCATAGTCTACTGTGAGAATTGCTTTCTCTCTCCTGGCAGGAAACCGAGTATCATTCCCAGGCACGCACTGCACCGTCTTCCGGGCTGGCTTCTCCGGCTCTGCAGGACGCACCCACTTTGCAGAACTAACACGTCATCTTTTCCGGTGCCGAATGATACCCTGGGGTGCGGACAACACGTTTTATTTGCTCCTTCGTTACAGACATTTGGATTCTGCTTTTTGGCTATTATGAATAATGTCACTATGAACCCTGCTCTACAGGTTTTTACAGAAGCTGTTCTTGCTTCTGTCGGGTACGTTAGAACATAGTTAACTGGATTATCTGTTAGGTCCACACCCATTTCACATGGCCACAGATTCCAGTCCGTCCGTGTCCTTCCCGGCTGTCTTCTGTCACCTGTCTTTGGGCAGGTAGCCGCCCTTGAGGGCATGAAGTGCGTCCCTTCCTGTGGCTTTGTTTTTCCTCCGTCGGCAAATCCGACTGAGAATCATTTCATTCTCATTTCCTGTTTGTGTATCTTCTTCGGAGAGGTATCTCTGCCTTTTCCTTTAAAAAATTGTGTCCTTTGTCATTGAGTAGGAAGAGTTCTTTATACAGTCTAGAGATAAACTCATCAGACACACGATTTGCGATGATTCTCTCCCATTCTCTCTGATACCTCATCACCTTCTTTTTTGAAGCAGTTTTTAATTTTAATGAACCCCAATCTATCCTTTTCTTCTTCTCCTTGTGCTTTTGATGTCACATTAAAGAAACCATTGCCTCAATTTTCGCCCAAGAGTTTTACAGTTTTAGTTCCCACATTAATGTCTTTGATCCATCTTGAAGAAATCTTTACACAGAAGTAATTTTTGGATCTCCCTGTGGAGATTTCTACTCATCCCACACCACCTATTGAAAAGATTATTTTCCCCATCTAATCATCTCGGCACCTGCGTGCAAGTCAGTTGACCGTAAGTGTGACAGTATCGGTGTCCTGTTGGTGCCACCTCATTTGTCCTCGTGTTCACCGTCAGGACAAGACCCTGTTTTTCCTGTGGCTTCGCAGCAGGTTTTGAGCTTGGGTAGCAAGGCCCTTCTACTTTGTTGTTATTTTTTTTTAAAAAATGCATCAGTTATTTTGGATCCCCTGACTTGCCATATGAATTGTAGGAGCAGCCTATCAAACAAAGAAAGAAAAGGCCAGCTAGAGTTTCAAGAGCGCTCAAGTGAACTCTGTGGGCAATTGAGGGCCGAGGGCTGTGCAGCCCTCTCGGTTTCGCTAGATTGGTCTTAATTCCTGTCAACAGTGTTTTGTAGCTGTGGAACATCTTTTGCTCAGTTCACCCCCAGTTATTTTATTTGTCTTACTGTTTCTGTCAGTGGAATTATTTTCTTCATTTCACTTTTGGATTATCTATTATAAGGGTAGAGAAATAGGAGGGATTTTTGTGTAATGACCTTATATTCTGCCACTCTGCTTAACCTATTTATTTGTTCTAAGACTTTTTAGTGGCTTTTTTTTTTTTTGGAAGACCATACCTTCTGCAAATTGAGATGGTTTTATCTTTCTTTTCCTATCTGGGTACCATCACCTTCTTTTTCTTGCCTGACTTCCCTGGTTGGACCTCTGCAGTGCAGGGCAGGGGTCTACCTGGAGATGGCTATTCTGTCTTGAATAGAAGAAGGTGAGGCCTTTCTGGACTCGCCCTGGTCTTAGACGGAGAACTTCAGTCCTTGTGCACTAAGCATACACTTAGGCACGAACACTGTGACTATCAATACTCTCGCAAACCCTTGCAAGTGGTCAGAACCCCACTCTTCTCCGTGTCCTCCAGGTCCATCCTCCGTCCTCAGAACTTACTCTTCCAGAAAGTTGAACAAAAGCCACAAGCTCCTTCTTGATTAGCTCTTAATCCATCGGCCAATGCCAGAACCAAACAGGTACCTTATACCTAAGTCTTCAAGGCACAAAATCTCCAACCAGACAGTCAGGGGGAACCTGGAAGCAGCCAAGGAGAAAGACGCGGATGCCAGAAAGTGCATTCATAGTCCCTTGGACCTGTGGCTGTCAGGAGGGTGGGTGAGAAGGCGGAGCTTTCTGATTTAGCACCCACCAAGTGTGGGGGAGAGAGGCAGGCTAGGAGCAACACAGACTCTAGCGCAACTTTTATTAAAATGCTTGCTCATTTGTTCAATGAATATGTATTGAGCACCAATCATGTGTCTGGCACTGGGGAGAAGCCTGGGGAGGCAGCTGGGATTCCTGCCTCTGGCACTTACGCCTAGACTACTCCGTGGCCCAGCGGGGTCTGGGGAAGCCGTGCTCGGTGCTTGTCACTTGGGCCTGAGCCCCGCAGACCTCCCTGGTTGCATGAGGGCAGCCAGAGAACTTGCCTGGGGGGCGCAGCCGCGCACCATGAACACCAGTGTTCCAGAGTCTGAGCCCAGGACTCATCCTGGAGAGCAGAGGAGAGGTGACTGGCGGCAAAGAAGGAGGGAGGCGCCACGTTGGCCCTCGCCACCCTCTGGGGGCTGTGGAGCTGCAGCCTGAACAAGATCTTCACTGCGATGCTGGACGTGGTGGCTCACGCCTGTCATCCCAGCACTCGGGAGGCAGAGACAGGAGGATTGCTGAGTTCGCGGCGGCTTGCCTGGGCACCATAGTGAGCTCAGGGCCAGCCTGAACTGCAAAGTGAGACCCTGTCTCCAAAAAAAAAAAAAAAAAAAAAAGCAAAAAAAAGATCTTCACCGTGGCTGAGCCCGGAGCGGGTAGTCACGCTCCAGCTCCTGGGCATGAGAGCCGCCGCTGAGGATGGTGGCAGCACGAGCCCAAACACCTGTTTCCGTCAGTCCCATCTTTAGCAGCCTCTGGATTCTGCCACCCTATTAATTAGAGGGTTTTCCTGCAGAGCATCGACAGCAGAGAGGTGCCGACCTTGTGAATTATGAATGAAATTGATTCCGGTCAGTGTGCGCTAGGGCTCAACTGACAGGTGGGTCCTACAGTGATTATTCCATGCGCCCAGGGTGCGAGCTGTCTCTGCAACCCCCACCCCCCGGCACCCCACCTTCTCTGCACAGGGGCAGAGTCTACATTCTCTTTGTTTGTTTTGACTTTCTGGTACCAGGGATCAAACTCGAGACCTTGCAGGGGCTAGAACGCTGAGCTACATCCCCGGCCCGAGTCTACATTCTGAAGGGCACAGTCAGCTTGTGCGGAGGTCATGGGTGTCCTCGTATGACTGGCCAGCCTTGGGGACAGTGGACTCTTCTGGGGACCTCTGTGCCGCCGAGGGGCCTTGTTGCTTTGGGAGGGGGTCTCCTTGGGTGGTGAGGCTCTGATCAGGGAGGCAGAGACACGGAGGTATGGTTATGTGGCACCTTACAGGAGGCATCCACTCTGTGCCAGGATGGCTGCTGGTTGTGGGGATCCTGTTGCAGGACCTGGTGCCATCACCTGGGTTGGCAGCCCAGGCAGTTGGGACAGAGCGAGGTCATGCAAGGGGCACAGGGGCCTCTGGGTGCCGCGTGGACGTCCTGGCCTCACTGCTGGAGACGTACCGAAGCAGAGAGCTTCAGCGGGGAGCCGCACAGCACCGCCGTTTGGAGGGTGTGCACTGGGGCCACCGCAGACCCTGATGCTGCCATGGGGACAAGGTGTGCACAAAGCCAGGCTTCAGTGTGCTGCGCCTGACCTGGGGACGCGGGTCCAGCTGGCTGCGGCCTTCTGCCCATCCCGTGTCCCAGGGCACCACAGCACCACGTGGTGACCCTAGGGCAGTAGCGTATACTTGGATGGGTAGACAGGATATGGATCCAGCCCTGTCCACCCTCCGCCAACTTGGTGTCCACGCATGGCCCCTTTAAGCACACCTGCGTCCAGATGAGGAGCCACCTGACAAACCCAGAAATGTGCCACCGATGCTAGTCTGGTTTGGCCCCGAGTAACTCAGGACTTGGTGTGAATGTCACAGGCTGGTGGGTGATGTGTCTTTGTCAGTACGTACTGTCATCCAGGGGATGAAGACAGCTGGTGTCCGGCAATGCAATAGATTTTTTAAACGGGGTTAGATTTTAAAAAGACTTAGTTCTGCATTGGGTTTTCTGGGGGACCCATTTTTCCCTGGTGAAATTCCATTTAAGAGACTATCTGAAAGTCATAGTTCACAAGGAGATTTTAAAATCTGAGCAGAGTCAAATGATGGATATAAACTTTTCATGCCTTCTTGTTATGAGAGAAAAAAGTCTAGGAAGGACAGCCCTTTACAGAATGTAATGTTGGTCACTTTAGTCTCTTGTGCCTATTTTCATTTGTGGCATATTTACTCCACTGTACAAGATGGGACAATGAAGTCACCCTTGTCTTTTGCTTCTTTTTTTTTTTTTTTTGAGACAGGGTCTCGCTTTGTAGTTCAGGCTGGCCCTGAGCTCACTATGGAGCCCAGGCGAGCCTCGAACTCAGCAATCCTCCCGTCTCTGCCTCCCGAGTGCTGGGATTACAGGCATGAGCTGCCACGCCTGGCATTGTGGTATGTGCTGTTGATTGCTGGTGGGCGTGAGTCACCACGCCCAACATTGTATGTGGTTATCGGGATCGAACTCAGGACCTTGCACTTGCGAGGCAGGCGCCAGAACCTCTGAGCTAAATCTCCGGCCCCTTGTCTTTTGCTTTTAACTTCGGTCCTGTTTCTGTTATCTGGAGGTCAACAGGTTCCCTAAAACGCACCCCTATGTTACGCTCTGGTGTCACAGTCCCAGTCTGTGTTAGCCATCTTCAGTCCTGGTTTCTGTGGGCACAGCATTACTTTTAACAAGAACAAGAGCAAAATCCCGGCTTGTGCCTGATGTGATGCTCTACTCTCCGAGCACTGGGAACATGCGGGCCCCGCCCACAGGAGGGGCCGGGTCCCCCTCCGTCAGCGGTGGTGGCACCCCGACAGTGGCCCTGAAGCACTAGCCACACATCACCTCCCTGCCCCGCGGACGGGTTCTCACGCGGCTGCACGGGGCGCCTGTGGTTCCAAGCCCCACGGCCCGGGCTGCCGTGGAAGCCCCAGCCTGGGCTGCCGTCCCCTCTGGACGCCGGGCAAGGGAGGGGCCCCTTGGATGCTCACACACTCTGCTGCTGGCTTGCGTCCTCCACTTCCTGTGCCATGGCCTCTCTCCAGGGCTGCGTGCGACGGGCCAGCCTGCCTCTCCAGGGCGGGCACGGCAAAGCAGAGACAAGGCAAGCGGGCAAGAGGGCGCAAGCAGAGAGAAGGCACAGTCTTTCCACTGCCCTGCCTGCAGCCTGGCAGAGGGGCCCACCCTTTCGCCAGGTGTCATCTGTTCACTGGAAGGAGCCCGTGAGGCCAGATGGCGAAAGAGGGGCCAAAGACTGTCCCCGAGGCTGCCCCCCCTCTGGGAGCGCAGGTCCATGTGGGAAACGGAAGAACGGAGGAGGAAAAGCCATGCCCACGTGTGTGCAAACGTGCCTGGTAAGGAGCAGGCGCCCGTGGCCGTGGCCCTGCCGCTGGCTTGACTGGTATCGTACCTGTCCCGCGGCAGGCTGGGCGTCCTTGGCAGGTGGGCTTCCAGCCTCCAGGCCACCCTGGTTCTGTGTCCCCAGGAAGAGTGCAGGGCTTGGGGGACAGGGGAGAAGGCTGCATCCAGGCAGTGGCCACGAAGCCCAAGCAAAGTCAGCGTGCCCGTCTCCCGGTGCCAGCGCTGCTCTTCAGCATGCAGAGGGGATGCGTCACGTGGGCCGGTGCAGCTGCGGGAATTAGCATTCCAAGCCGGGAAGCAGGGTCTTCATTAGTAATTAGGCCCTTCCTGCAGCGTGTGCCGCACAAGCCGGGCAGGGTGACCTTTCTGCTGCGTGTCACCGCGACGGCCTGGCTGGCTGGCAGGTACACTACTGGCTCTGTCAGCAGGGCTCGGTGAGACAAGGGGGGCTGCTCCCCCTGCTCCTGGTGTCTCACAGTGATGGGGGCTCTACAGGACCCAGCTCCACCTGGCCGAGCTCACAGCCCTGCCCCGAGCCGCCAGGGGCAGAAACGGTACACTTGGGGTTTCCCGACCTTGTCCAAAGGGCTTCTCCAGGCTTCTGCCAAAGGAAGAGGAGGGGAAACAGTGTCCAGCATGCAAGGCCTGCTGTATTGCAGGGAGAAGAGCATCCTGGAAGCCCTCCTCCTCCCCAGGCAGCTGGGCGCCCGCTGCCCCTGCAGCTAAGCACTGCTGTGTGCAGGAAGCCATGGAACTTTCTGACTGGACCCACTTTGCTGCCGACCCTCCCAACCTCCTGGTTTCCTAAGAGGGCAAGAGAGGTCGGGTGCGGCTGGACGGTGCTGGTGGGGTGGACACAGGCTCACGAGGAGTGTTCTGCAGATGCCCCTTTCCCGGTGACACTCAGCGCTCACGCTGCCTGCTGCCCACAGGTGCTGCAGTCTTGCGTCCAAAGGCACGGCCTTCTTCCTAAGGACAGGTCTCCATGTCTGCCTGGCCTCTGGGCCTCAAGGCTGTCAGAACAGGGGAGGGTCCTGAATCAGCTCTGGCCGGCGCCGCGGGAGCTGCTGGTGTGAACGTCCTCAGCTCCCCCCGGGCAGTGAATCCGCTGTAGTCTGGCTCACTGCAGCAAAGCGCAGAGCTGGGCTCACCCTGAGCTTCCCGGTGCAGCTCACAGGCACAGGGCAGAGCCTTCCCGGGGGCACCAGGTGGCACTGGACAGGTGGCAGGTGGGGCGGGAGGCGGGGCACCTTCCCCAGCCCAGCCCCAGGCCTCCTAGTAACTCCAGGTCAGCTTTCCCATGCAGACCATACACTTTGACAGGGCTGTTTAAAGGTCCCAAGCGCAAACAACAGCTGCCCTGCAGGAGCTCCCAGAAAGGCACGGGGCACAGGGAGCCTATGTGAGACGCCAGGAAGAAAATGCTTCCTGCACAGACACTCTGGAGTCAGCCCGGCGCCTGGGCACGCTGGCTGGTGGCTGCCGTCACCGCCGGTGCCAAGGGGACACAGCCGGTGGCCTGCACTGCGCTGGGCTCTGCTGACACCTCCCCTGCATGGTGCCCGTGGCGCTCAGACCCCTGCACCTGCCCCCAGGGAGGACCAAGCAGAGGCGGAGCAGGGGCAGCACTGTCCCTGCTGTCCGGGCCGCCGCACTGTCACCTTCTGCACCTGAGATGATGATGGTTTCCAATGAGGCAACGGAGGCCCGGAGGGGCTAAGAAACTTTTCTGGGCCATTCAGAGAGTGGCTGAGCCCAGATCCAGTCCACGGTCGTCTCTACTCCAGGGCCTGAGTCCCCAGAGCCGGACGGCGCCGCCAGCTCGGTTGTATACATGTGTGTACATCGAATCCACATGGGCTTCACACAGTCACACACACACACACGGGCGCGTCTGTGAGTCATCACAGGGCAGGGCTCCCACTGAGTTGCCCACAATCTAGTTAGCACCTTTTTAGGCACGGCCCCCAGAGAAGAGGAGGCCTGATTCCAAACGGGAAATAATTGGCCTCCAGGGCTGGAGGCTGCGCTGCAGTGAACATGCTGACGCTTCAGTGGTGTAGAAATAAAACGACTAAAAATGGGATCCAGAGCAGCTAATGAGGGCAAAGCAGCAGGGGTTTGGGGACAGATTGGGGTCCCAGGTGGGTGCTGGTGCGGCAGGGAACACCGCACGGCGAGACCCCGAGGGCCACTGGGGCCACCGCGCTCCCGCAGGGGCTGTGGCGAGAGCCGTGGACTGGACCTTGGGCCAGGAAGCCCCCTGCTCCCGGGAGACCCTGGTTCTGAGGCTGCAAGGTGCCCCGCAGCACGGCCACACCCGGCTCCGGGGCGGGTGCTCTCATTTTAACTCCGTTTCCTCTGAGAAGCCCTGACCGCGAGCACTGTCCCCTCCCGAGGCAGCGGGGGCCGGGAGAACACGCAGCCCGCGGCTCAGCCCGGCGTCCGCTCGCCGACTCCTGCCGCTGTTCCTGCCCGGGACCCGGCCTCCAGCATCTCCCCTGTGCTCAGCGGGGCAGGATGCCGCCTCCAGGGGCCGGGGAGCCCAGGAGAAAGGCGGTGGCCACACTGAGGACAGAGTGGCGGCGGGACACCACAGCAGGGCCAAAGGGAGCCCTGGCCCCTGGGCAACGCAGCTCCGACGTCCCCTGTGCCGGGGCGGACCACCGGTGAGTAGCACTTTGAATTTTTGTTTTTCAGAAACAGTTCCCAGAGGGAAGAGCGCTAAGCAGGACCGGACCATTCAGGCGGTGCCAGGGCTGACCGGCTCCAGATGCCACTGCTGGGGAGATGGGTGCTGGCCACACTGCCCTCCTGCTGGCCCTGTGTGTGCCCCACCGTGCCTTCACCTACCCATGCGGGGCCCCCCAGGCCCACGAAGGAGGCAGATGGGCTGGGTGCCTGGGGAGAGAAGCTCACGCCCTCGGCTGGGAAGATGGGGCGGAAGTTAATGCAGCTGGAAGGAAGCGACCCGCCGCGGTCGCGGTCTGGACCTGTGTGCCGAGGGCCGTCCGGGTACGGGAATGGGATGAGGCGCGCTGGGTCAGCTGGTGTCCAGAGGCCCGAGGCTGACTTGGGGCCTTTAGGTATCACTTCTCCACGCCTGGCCTGTCCCACCAGAGTGGCCGGAGTCTGCTCCAGGCGGGAGGGTCGGACGGGACCTGCTTCTTCACTCTGGGTTCACGTCCCGATAGCAACAGAGATCGAGGTGACAGGACGGACAGGACCCAGCAAGCAGCGGGGAACAATCTGGGGGTGGCTTGTGGGAACAGAGAGAGGAAGGCCTCACGGGGCAGGAAGTGTCTGGCGCTGAGAGCCAGAGGACAGACCAAGGAGGACGCAGGAAAACGCAGCTTTGCAGCTGCTCCCTGCTGCCCACCTGGCCGCAGCCAGTTCCCGCTGAGCTCTGGGCCCGCTCTCTACTCTCCCGCGAGGCGCATCTCAACTTGGCGCTGGTTTACTCGGTGTCTGAGTGTTGCTCAGGCTGCTCGCTCTGTCCGCTGTGCTCTTGGCTCCGGGGAGGAGGATGCCCAGCAGTGTGGGCAGCTCAGGCCTGGCCGCCGTAGCGCTGAGGCCCCGGGAGGGGACAGCACCTGCAACAGGGCCGAGCGGCGGCGGCCTGGGGGTCTGGGCCGGTCCTGGCCCTGGGGGCCCTGGGCTGTCTCTCCTCGCACATCTGGGTCCGCTTCTTCCTCTGGCCTCCGGGGGCCCCGCAGACAGTGGTGCAGTTCTGGTGCCGGGGGCGGTTTCGGAGCGGGGCACCCCGATACAAAAGAAGTAAAGACACGCTCAGTTTAAGACAAATGAAAATGCTACCCCTCAAGGCACGCTGTCCCTGGACCTCGGGGGAGCCATCCGGCCCCGTGGGCACCCTCACGGCTTCTCGCCAGGAGGGCCCCGGCTGCTTCCAGGGGCAGGGCTGCCTGTACTGCCACCCATCGCAGCACAGCCACCGCCTGGAGAGGATGACAGGAAACAGTGCTGGGCGGCAGGCGGACCCTGCTCAGCCCCGCACGGCTCGCTGCTCACCGGCCCCAAACTGCGGGCTCAGCAGAGCAGCCTCAGATTAGCCCATCATCCGACTAATCAGGGGAGGAGGGGCGCTTTTCCAAGGCCAGCTTCTTTATTTTAATGTTCTGCAGTTCTAAATTCTAGTTGCTTTTCCTTAAAAGCAAAAAAGCAGACATAATGGGGGCAATTCTGTCCTCCATGCTCCCTCCAGCGTGGCCTGCGGAGGCGCCTCCCAAAGCGCCTGGGTTCTGTTTAGTGGACAAGAACCTAATGATAAGGGCCCAGAGACAGAGTCAGACCCCGCAGCCGCGCACGGCTCCCTCACCTCCTTCTCTCGGCTTGGGAGGCTTGAGGAGCCCCGGGGAGCCCTCAGCCCCAGGCCCCAATCCTGGAGCCCCGGTCACACGTGCTGCACCGCTCCCACAACCTCCAGCTGTTCATCAGAACGAGGTCTCACGCACCCGGTGGAACAGGAAACGCAGGCCACGCGCAGGGGCTGCAGGAGGGTCGCCCTGGACACTGCAGGGTGCCGGGCCTCCCACCAGGTGCGTCTTAGCACCCGGTTGTGGCAGTCTGGGGAGGGAGGTGACCCGCCGGTGGGTCCCGCTGTCCCTCAGGCTGGGTGTGAGGTGTCTAACGCTCAGACCAGGGAGGCTGCCCCAGGCTGCACAGCCACTGAGCAGACCCTGCCGGCCACTGTCCCCCGGCACCTTGGGGTGGCTACAGGGCAGCTGCTTGGTCCCCACAGGCTGCCCAGAGCTGGGCCGGGGAAGGCCCCGCGGCCCTGTCCCTGCAAAGCCTGAGCAGCCCCGAGGTGCGCGGGGCCCGCGCTGTGATCTGAGCACTGGCAAACACTGGCCCTCCCCGGGGTGACCGGAGGTGCCGCTCGGGGAGGATGCGGACGGGACCCGAGGCAGCGCAGCCGGGCAGCGGAGCTCCCAGCAGAAGCCCACAGGGTTAGGTGTGCGCAGGGCGCCTGGCACCGAGCCTTTCGTGGCACTGGTGGGGGGAGCGGCAGCCGCAGTGTGGCCTGGGCCAACGTGTGGGGCTTCCTGCGGGGCAGTGAGGAGGCCGCGGGTCACACTCGTCCCTTGGCACAGGCTGGCCAGGGCACCTCCCTGCCTCGGCCACTCGCTCAGGGCCAAGGCCAGGCCACCAGTCCACGGCTGTGGCCGCCTGCTGGATCCCTGCCCTGCGGTGCGTCAGGGTCCGGCCCGGCCCAGGTGCTCTCTTCATGCTGACTTGCCCTGCCGGCCGCCTGGAGCCTGCTTCGGCTCCGTCAGCCCCGGCCACACAGCACTCGCGATACCTGGGCCCCCCGACGGTCGGTCTCCTGCCCGCCCCTTGCTGGCGACTCCACTGCAGGCTCTGATCCTCAGCAGATGCGGAAGCCGGGAGGGGGCTGGCACCGCCCCCGCAAAGTCCTCCTGCCCATCCCGTGATGCGGGTGCCAGTCTGTGCCCTCCCAGGCTCCCAGGCGTTCCTGGGGCCCCCAGGTCTCCAAGCCTGCTGGATTCCCTGATTGTCCCCTCTGGCGTGTAACAGAGACTCAGGGCTGGGGGCTGTGTCACGCTCGCTCGCTCACGGCAGGTAACACAGGAATGAATGAATCAATCAATGAACGAATGAACAAATGGAGACGTGACGGTCTGGCAGTCTCTCTCCGTTCTGGCAGGTGGCGGAGACTACTCATCTAGACGGGTAGAGTGCCACGGTCCCTGGCGAGGCTGCCTGATGCCTGTGCTCCCGTCAATCTGCTTTTAATAATGAAGTGGCATTAAACCCACACAGTATCTGTCTTATTATATTAAAGTCAAGCTCCTCGCAGGGACATTGGAAGTTGACTGAAGCTTTGGCAGCTGTGTGTGGGGCTGGGAATGTGTGGTTCGGCTGCAGCGCCCCAGGCTGGCACCAGGACCCGGAACGCCGACCCCCAGGAGGGAGCAGGCGGTGCCTCGCGGAGCCCCCAGGGCTGACTGAGGAGCGGGACTGGGATCTTCATCATTCAATTAGCAGTGTCAGCAGAGCCATTATTTAAATGACCAGCTGCATGTTGTGATCAATCTTTGATGAAACAATCCCTGTGGTTCCCGGCCGGTGTGCGCAGCTTCCTGGGTGGGAACGGTAAGCTCAGTGGTTCCACCAGTGGGGCCGGTGTCGGCGGGTTCTCTGGGAGAACATCGGGGCGGGAGCATCCGCGGTGAAGACGGAAGGGTCGCTCGGGCGCCGAGGCCCGCCCTGCCTCTGCCACCGGAAGATGACCCGGCTGTAGGCGGACAAGGGGCGCCCCCCACCCCAGCACTTTCTGAGCCCCTGTCTCCCTGAGTGAGTGTGTGTGAGTGTGTGCGCGTGAGAGCATCTGTCTGACCGTGCGGCCATGGGGTGCAGAGCCGGGGCTTCCAGCTGGAAGGGGCAGCGATGCCCGGGGGGACTGGCCTGCGGGGAGGGGCGTCCCTGGGCAGCACCTGCCCTGAGCCCCTCAGCCGGGCAGGCCATGCGGATCCACATCCGTCCGTCCTACCTGACTCTGCAAATGAATTCATTACGGCCCATTTTCCAAAATGTAGCTTTCATAAATAATCACTTTGACTTTATCACATTTGCTTGGGTGCTGTCAGCTTTTATAACCCTCACTTATCACAGCGGTAATTACACAGCTAATTGAGAGGCTCACTTCATGTCTGGCTCGCCCCGGGGCAGGGATCCTGTCCATCCCTCTTCACCGCTCCACCTCCCAGCCCTGCCCAGCCCCACACCGGGCAGATGGACCGGCAGTAAATAAATATGAGCTGAATAAATATTTCCAGCCATACCTCTTAGCGGAAGCACACGAAGAAAAGTAATGTAGCTTCCAGCCGTGGTAGAAGAGCAAGGACCAGAGAATCTTCCTAAGACACTAGAGGAAAGAGAAGGTAGAGGAGGAGGAGGAAGAGGAGGAGGAAGAGGAAGAGGAAGAGGAAGAGGAAGAGGCGGAGGGGAAGGAGGGAGAGGAGGGAGATGAGAAGGAAGCGAGGAGGAGGGAAGAGGGGAAGCAGAGAAGGCAAGAAAAGGAAAGAAACAATGGAAAGAAAGGAGAAGAGGAAAAGCAGGTAGAGGATATCCAGCAATGGCTTGCACATTCTGGGCCCCGAAGAGGCGGGGAGCAAGCCCTCCCCCGGGCCCCCCTTCCTGGGGACATTTCACGTTGTGCTGCAGCAGGAGAAGCCTGGAGCCCCTGGAGTGGAGGAAGCAGAGCTGAGGTGCAGGGAGGACACGGTGACTGTCCACAGGGCAGAGCATGGCGCGGCCACGTGGCACCCCCGGAAGCTCCAGAAGGAGCAGAGGCCCCTGAAGGGCCAGTGAAACAGAGGCTCATGGGAAACCCCGAAGCCAAGGGGAAGTCCCGTGAGGGTTCCAGGGAGCAGGACCGGGCAGGACCAGCAGGCTCACACTCAGAAGAGCACAGCCCCTGTGGGGACGGGCGTTGACCCTGGGCCGAGGCTGACCTTGCCTCACCTGAACAAGCTGAAAGCTAGATTAGGGGCTGCATCACTTCCAGGTATCTCCAGCATCCGTAAGGTGAAATTCCTATTGTCTCCCGATGTCCAGCACGTAACCGAAACCCACCAAACCCATAAAAAACAAGAAAACACTATTCAGGTGCTGGAGAAAAGGGGACCAAATGAAAACGACTCAGAAATAGCACAGATAATTTAATTAGTAGATGAGGGCATTAAACAGCATGACATAACTCCAGAGGTTCAAGAAGTACAGGCAACAGTCAACTTATTCAGCAGAGACAAGAAAGATGTTTTCTTAAGAAGAATCAACTCATAACCATGGACATGAAACCTAATGCGATTAGGGGGAAATTTATACTGGGCGGGATCAGTATTCGAATTCCCCTTAAGGGGGGATGAACATGGAAATACAAAGATAGCTAAAGAAGACACAGAGAAAAGGAAGGGGAGGAAAGCTGTCAGCGAGCTATGAAGCAGCTGCACACAGCCTCATGTGTCTGTGATTGGAGTCTGAGGGAGAAGGAGGAGGGAGAAAAACATATTCGAAGAAATACATTTTGTAAATTTGATTTAAAAGACTATAAATCTGCACATCCAACATAATAAGGACTCTCAAGTATAATATAAAATAATTATGAAGGTGTGAACTTGTAAAATTCCTTTAAAACCTGCAACAAAAAGGAATTTTTTCCTTTTTTCTTTGCTGTACTGCGAATTGAGTGCAAACCTTCTCACTAGGCTGCATCTCTGGCCTGCTTTTTTTTTTTTTTCTTTTTTCTTTTTGAAACAGGGCCTTGCTGATTTCCTCAGGCTTGGTTCAAACTCATGATGCTCTTGCCTCAGCCTCTCGGGTGCTGGGATCCCGGACATTTGCTGCCACGCTTGAGGATGAGCTCACACACCCCAAACCATCCACAGAAACGTCATGACAAGGCCACAAGTAATTGGCCAGCAAAGGAGAGGCATGAAATTGTTCTCAACTAACATTTTAAAAAGTTTAAAAAGGAGGTCAAAAGAAACGAAGAATACCTAGGATAAATAAAAATAGCAGGATAGTAGATTGAAAATGAACTCTATTAATAATAATAATAATCCACTAAATGTAAGTGGCCTAAACACTCTACTTTATAGGCAGAGGCTACATTAATTAAAACAGGTAAAAAAAATCAGATCCCGGTCTCAGAAACTCATTTGATATACAAAAAGGTTAAAAGCAAGTGGATAAAAAAATATATCATGGTAACACCAGTCAAAAAGAAGTTAGTTTGACTATTTTTATGAGACAAAGAAAATTTAGGACAATGTCATTATGATGAGAAAGAAGATCTCGTCATATGATAAAGGGGTCAGTTCCTAAGAGGGCACAGTAACCTCCAATAGTTATGTTTCAGAGACACGCGAGACACAGCCCTGTGGAGGAGCAGGCAAGAGACCACCGTCATGGGCTCACACGCCAACGCGTCCTTCTCGGTAACCGGCAGAGCAAGTACCATGAGATCGGCCAGGAGACAATGGGCAGTATTCACAACCAGTCGGTGTTTACGAAACTGTCACCCACCAACCAAATATATTTTTTCGTGTTCACCCAGAGCATGGACTATAATAAACTATGTTCTGTGCCATAAAGTAAGTTTCAATAAATTTAAAAGGACTCAAGTGCATGAAATACGTTTTCTGGTCACAGTGGATTTTAATTAGAAGGCGATAGCAGAAAGCTACCTGGGAAATCCTTAAGGGTTTAGAAAGTAATAGAACACTTCCTAGTAATTCATAGGTCAAAATGTAAACCAAGAGGGAGAGCGAGAAGTATTCTGAATTGGTTGAAAATGAAGTAAAATTAATTAGAAATTGTTAAAAGGGAAAATAGAAGAGAAATATATAAAACAAAAGTGAAAGCTTTCTGTACTTAAATTTCAATAAAATTGAAAAATCTCTAGGTAGATTGATCAAGAAAAAAAAGAAAGAAAAAGCACATTAACAACATCACACCTAAGAGACGTGATAGTCCTGCAGATTTCTCATTTATTAAAAGGTTAATGGTAAGACTTTATTAACAACTCTCTGTCAATAAATTCAACATCTAAAATGAAATAGTCACATGGCTTGAAAGCCACAGGCTACCAAGGCTCACTTACGAATAAATGAATATCATTAATTATCATATTTCTATGAAAAAAATTTAATTGGTAGTTAAAACCCTCTCACTGTGAGTCTTGTGTGGCTTCACTAGTGAATTCTTCCAAACCAGAGATAATGAATTTTTCATTTTAAACATCTAAAATGTTTAAAAGTTGAGGCCACTTCCCAAGGCTTCCATGAGGCAGAGCTACTCAAACCAAATGCAGAGTACTACAAGATTTTTCATCACCACAGAGGCAAGCATTCTTTTTTTTTTGAAACAGGGTCTTGCTTTGTAGTTCAGGCTGGCCCTAAGCTCACTATGTAGCCCAGGCAAGCCTCAAACTCAGCAATCCTCCTGTCTCTGCCTTCCAAGTGCTGGGATGACAGGTGTGAGCCACCACACCTGGCACTGTGGTATGTGGTATTGACTGCTAGTGGGCGTGACTCAGCACGCCCAGCATTGTATGTGGTTACCAGGATCGAACTCAGGACCTTGTGCTGAGGCAAGCATTCTTAATGGAACTTTAACAAATGGCTTCCAATAAAAAAGTGGTAATCCCTTCTGACCAAGGGGAGTTTATCCCAGGGATGAAACCTTTTCCAGAACACACTTTCTGGAATTTTTTTTTTAAATACTGTGCTTTTTAAAATTCAGTGTCACAAAACAAGCCACTTGCATTAATTTACTGTTATCTAATATCATTGATTCAGCACTTTCAAAAGATCAGAGTAACTTATATTAACAAACCCCCAAAATCAAAACTATACAACTTTTTCAACAGATGCAGAAAAAGATACCTGACAAAAATCCAACCTAGTTCCCTTATTTAAGCTTGTCAGACAAGGGTTGGAAAGGAGGTCGGTCCTCTGACGAAGGGCATCTATGAAAAGCCCGCAGCTGGTCTCAGACCAAAGGCCTTTCCCCAGAGACAAGGGATAAGTAAAGATGCTGTTGTCCCTCTTTCTAGTCCACCTTGCACAGTGAATTCCAGCTCTGCAGTAAGGTTGGGAAAAGAAATGTAAAGCATTCTGGTTGTAAAGGAGAAAGTAACATTGTATTCACGGAAGTCACGATTATTGAAAAAGAGATAGTATGAGCTCTGAACCAGTTAGAACTTCTAGTAGGCTAAACAATGGTGAATAGACAGATAAATGCACAGAAGCAATTGCATTTCTATGTATTAATAACGAATGATTAGAAATTGAAACTGCAAATGCAAATATACACTAGTATCAAAAAGCATGAAATAGGGCCGGAGGGTTAGCTCAGTGGTTCCGGCGCCTGCCTTGCAAGCGCAAGGACCTGAGTTCGATCCCCGGTTACCACATATAATGCTGGGCGTGGTGGCTCACGCCTGTAATCCCAGCACTTGGGAGGCAGAGACGGGAGGATTGCTGAGTTCGCGGCGGCTTGCCTGGGCACCATGGTGAGCTCAGGGCTAGCCTGAA
>PVIC010009809.1:0-44834 GCA_004025085.1 Thryonomys swinderianus
CCAAAACACTTTTAGTTTTCATTATACTGTATGAGCCAAGATCCAAACATGTGAGTCTGTGGCTCCAAACCCTCCTGGCCACCTTGTGACTCATTCTAGTTCTCCTCAGTAGAAATGTTAAGTCTATTTTCTCGGCTCTCTTCTTTTATTTGTTATGCCAATATTTTGGAGTGAAGAGTATGGATTAAAATATTCATCTTCCATGGTTTATCTTGACTGGTGTCTGATCTTCACTGAAGCCTGTTATTTTGTTTGTGAACACATTTAATTTTTGTTCCTGAAAGTTATGCATTATAGCTATGTAACTACTGGTTAGGAGGATAGCTTTTATTAAAAGGATTTTATTTATATTTATTGTAAAGGAAATTTCCAAAATATAGAAAATCTTTATTGGTTGGTGAAAACAAGGTAACTTAAAATTGTGTTGCTTTTATAAGGTTTCTGTGACCTTCAGGGCATATGAGACATATGTCTCAAAAAGTCTATGATTCAAATGGGGAATTTGAGGGGGAAAGTGCATGAATCATTCGTCAATGACAAGCAGCCTTGTGCAGGGTCTGGGAGGCTCGGGAGTCCCTGCGAGCCACTCAGTCTTAGCCTGAGGTCCCGGTTTCCCTGATCACTACTGGTGTAACTTTGGGTGGTGGACACAGCCTTTGGAGCCTCACTCTCATCTTTAACGTGATGGTAATAACAGAAACCAGAAGGACCACAGGAGAATGGAAAGATATGATGTGTCTAAAGTACTTAGACACAACACCTGGCACACTGTAAGTGCCCATTGCTATCGCTATAATTAAATCATGAGTATATGTGCCAATTAGCTTTGGTAAATAAAACAACCAAATCCCAAGGTTATGACACAGCTGGAAACACAGCAGCAAATTAAACGCACAATTTTACAACATATAATGTGTAGTTGAAATGCTGAAAACCACATCAGTCACTGCCATGTGAACAATAAAGTTATATCAAACCACAGTAATATGTTTTGTGAAGGAAATTTGATTCAACTGAGTTTTCCAGACTAGTAATTTTAATCAAATTTATAGCAGCCTCTAGTGCCTAAAATATCACCTTCAAATTTTCCATAGCTAAGAATCAAAAATCTGGCTAGGAGAGAAGGTTGAATTTCTGCCTTTTACACTATAGAAAAGTTACCATCTCAACATACTCTTCTATTTTTCAATAGTTTTTATTAATGAAGAGACAGTTTGTTTCTTCCCGAGTTAAAAAAACATTGTCCCAACAATCCAGAGGATGATCTCAACCTGAGAACAGTTACTCTATGCGATGATGTAGAACCTATAAATACTGTCCTGTCAAACGAGGGTTCAGTGGCCTCAGTGGCCTACTTAGACAATTAAGGCTAACCTGTTTGGTCTGTTGGGCTCAGAAAACCAAAGACCTAGGGACTCTACAATCCCAGAGGACTCCGCTGTAAAGTCACCCTATTTAACTTGCTTTTAAAAATAGCACACTGCATTTCTGCATGTTTGTTTTGGCAGACACACTGGCCTGGGTGACGATAGGGTTTGGTCTGCGCTGGCACCAGCATCCACAGGACCGACACCTTCCGGTGATGGGTACAGGGAGCAAGCATGCTGCGTGCAGCGAGGCACTGATCCACGTGGAAAGCTTGTCCTTGATGCAATAACTACAAAGGTTTCTGCTGCAGTAAGAAAAACGGTCACGTCCCCAGGGCTGGCTTCACACCATATTCGGGACAAGCATCAGTGTTAGAACCTGTGCCACCTCTTTCTTCAGAGCTGAGCAGGAGCCTAGGTGAGCTGGGGCTTTGAGCTCCCATTGTGATGAAGCTAGTTTTGTCTTTTTTTAAAACTGAGTTTAATGGTACATTTTAGGTATACATTATGATCGCATGTCTCCCTGAGGATTTGTACCTGGACAGGATGTATCTCGATCACTAGTTTCATCTTTAATACCAGCCAGCATGGTCGCTGGTTCACGGTTCCTGGGGCCTTCAAGGTGAACTGCAGAGTAGTTAGGGGCACTCTGGAAGGTGGGCTGAGGTTTAGAAAGACTGTGCCAAGCACTGTGGTAAGTAGGAACCTGGGGAGTTATCGCCCTTCTGGCCTGTTATTGCCAAGCAGGGACGTCAAGGAGAAAACTGAGAAGGGAGCCAACTCGGGAGGATTTCTAGAACTCAGTGAGTCTGTAAATGAACTGGATCCTTTTCCGGCCTGGCGTTCTCATCCCGGAGACCTGTGCTCACGGCTGTGTCTGGAGTCCCTCGTCTGAGTCTCAGTTCTCTGGGACTCCGACGGGACTCAGCTTTCTCCCCAAGACAGCTGTGCCTGTTCGTTGCTCCTGATCACTCCCGGCTTCATGTTCTAGTCGCTGACACATTCATATGCTTGTATAAGGTGTGTTCTCTGGTAGCGACGGAACTCAGTTTCCGCCTCTCTTGATCCTGATCACCAGTGAGTTTCCCAGAGAGGGAGGTGATGGTAACGGTGGGGAAGGAGCTGGTAACAGCGCTGTGTGTCCGATGGGAGCAAGTCCGTCACTCTGCAAGCAGATTGTCCTTGGTTTGAACTAAACTCTGCCATGTGCTAATTGAGTAGCGCTTGGCAAGATCCTCCACTTAGCTGAATAAAGTTATTTTGAGAATTCAATAAATTAACCTACATTTGCATGTGTTCTGTTCTAGAGCACACGATCGATGGTCCGGAGGTATTCAGTTTTGTTCTCTTTGCTTCCCCCAAATCCAGGCTGTGATGGTCACAGTGAATAAAGAGCTTCTGTTCTCGGGGTGGGAGCCAGAGTTCTTTCAGGGACAGAAGCCCAGATTAAGGAAAATTTTAAAAACCGAAATTTTACACATGTGATCACAAAAGCACAGCCAGGCTCGGTCCAGGACCTAAATGATGTGGTCAGACCTTAGTTTTCCTCTTTTCATTTCTAGGCTCTCCCATGATTATTCGGTCCCCAAGGCCCTGCCTCCCCTTACAGCTACTCCAGCTGAAATCTCCAGAATTTTATCAGATTTGCAGCTTAGGTCACACGTCCTCCGCTGAAGCAATAGCGACAGCCTGTGTCAGGTGAGGTTGTGAGGGCCCAGGCTAGGGGGCGGGCTCGGTTCCCAAGCCGACCACGAGGCCAGAAGAGGCAGCTGTTCAAGGGGAATCAGGGAGCTGTGACCAGGACCCAGAACCAAGAGCGGTTGCCCACTGACCGGGCCGCTGGGAAGCAGGACACGCAGAGGGGAAAGTGCCCCTCCGACTGCGTGGAGTGTTTAGAAACACCGTGGGGACGGAGTCCACAGCTCCCACACTGGGCCTTCCTTGCTACTTTCCCGGTGCTGTGGAGTTTTCTTTCCCATGGGACGCAGAACATAGAAAGCTAAGTGAAATGTTAGGAGCATGGCGTTTTGCCCAGGGTCCTGCAAGGAAAGAGATGGCACAGTCAGAGGGGTTGGGCACAAGGACTATTTACACAGATGCAGGCGAAATTAGGTAAGGGGTCCTGAAGCGCCAGGGCCGAGCTTGAGAGCAAAGGGACGGAGCTGCCTGAGTCCAGTGAGACCTGAGCCGTGGGGACGGGGCCGTGGGACAGAGCTGTGGCCTGGGCGGAGCACGGCCTGGCTGGAGCAGGGGAAGAGACAGGGCAGCCTCTCTCCTCCCAACTTCCATTCTCGCCCTGGTGCCTCCTTCCGACCAACCCGGAAGCCAGAGGCAGGACCGAGGAGGGCGGAAGATGGAGACGCGCCCGGGGTCCTGCTGTCCCGGGAGGTCTGCTGTCTGGGAGGAGAGCGTGGTGCGTTAGATGCTTGGTTCGGGCTCAGTGGTCTCAGGGAGGGGGGACGTCTAGTCAGCATCTGGATAAATTCTGATTTATTCTCTTTGCTTTTGGAAATGTAATAATCTCCCCATCAGAGCTCCTCTATCTGCCAAAATAATACATGTCCTTTTGTACAAATGAAAGAATTACTGCTATTATGCAAACACTGAAAGGGTACCACATTTGCATGCAGAGGGGGGAAAAAAAAAGAAAAATCCTATTTGCAATAAAATTAATTATACCAATGTGGCAAAGAGACACATGAGTATCCATTTAACACTTGGACAGGAACAGAACTAAGTTTCCTGGCCAACCCTGATGAAATAATGGAGCCAAAAAGAAAATACTCTGAAAATAGAGCCCCAGATAGAATAAACAGGAATTGGGAATTTCTGGCCGTTTGAAGACTCCCCTCCCTCAACAGAAACAAAAGATGGAAATAAAGGTTGTTTTTTTTTTTTTTTTTTTACAAACGCTAACCATGAATATTAATGTCGTGTAGCTGAGGCCTGAACCAAGCTCCTCATTAAAATGGCCTTTTGGCTGAGAGACATTTGAACGCGGGGTGTAAAGTGGGTGCGGAGCTGCACAGAGAGGAAGCTTTGCGTCTGAACCCAGAAGGCAGGTAGATGTGAGACTTGAGAACTTGTTAGAGCTTATTATGTGGTTGTTTGATCATCAGGAAACAGAAGCCTTGAGAAGGCGAAGGAATCACTAATCCAGGAAAAGAGAAGGGGGAAGTGTCCCCGAGGGATGCCCAGTGTGTACAGTGATCCCTGCACCTCAGGTTTCCCCCGTCATGCGGACGCTGTTGGCTTGCTGTCTGTCTGTCTGAACACCATCGAGAGCATCTAGGGAGTAGGGCCTGAGTCAGCATAGGGCTCAGTGTCCTGTGTGTCGCCATGCTTGGTCCTGGAGAGACATACCCAGGCAATACTGAGCTGAGAAATACATTCAGGTGTGAGACATAGAATTTCAGGGTCCAGAAATGGATTCTGAGAATCAATTTCAGCGGTTCTGGAAAGAAAGTTTACCTGGCATGGGAGATTGGGCTGTGGTGATTTACCGGAGATTATGGAAAGTGAGATCTATCTGGGAGAGAAGTCTTGAAATACATGTGTCCCAGATCCACCCACCGGCTCCAGCCCCTGCAGATCACGTGGAATATCAGGACCAGTGAGAAGGAAGATTGCATTTGGAAGAGCTGCATCTATGACTTGGTCCCTAGCCAGGCTGAGAACAGCTTGCCCCATGCCACCCACCCAGCCGATATGAAACAGGTGCGCCGTCCCTGCTGGGGAAGCGGCTGGCGCAGGGACCTCTCAGAAGCAGTGGTGATCATTTCTACAAGCAACAAACAGCCAGACCAGGAAGGGTCATCAGTTTTCTCAGCTCCTGCCTCTCTCCCTGTGTCAGGATGAAGGCAGAAGTTCTTGTTTGTAAAGAGGACACAGATCAGGACTCAAGAGGACTGGATGTCATTAGATAGTAGACAGTCTTTGGAGCAGGTGTGGGATTCCCTGGACTAATCCTCCACAGAAATGTGACAGATCATTGTCTTCTGATTTAGAGGTACCTTTTGTGGAGACTCAGAGAGGTCTGGAACCAGAAGTTTTCAAACTAGCATCACGCCTTAACTCTGTAATCTTCATCTGGAAATGCATTGCTACCACTGGATACAGTGGAACAGATGAAGGCAATGGCAGCTCTTTCACCATCTCGAGGTCTGTAAATTGAGTTATTTATTCGATGACATGCATAGCTAGATGGCGCAGTGTATCATTAAAAGCATGGATTTTGTGAGTGTTTAAAAAAACTACTAAATTGCATACTGATGGCTAAGTGATGAATTTTATTGCCCATGCATGCATGCGCCTGGACACGCAGAAAGTGGTTGAATTCTGGAACGAGATAATTTGCATTTGAATACTGGTTTTGTCACCTACTGGCCGTGTCTTTGGTAAGTTACCTAACCTCTCTGTGCCTCTGTTTCTCCATCTGTGAAATGAGATTATTGTAGCACTTACCCCACGAGGATGTTGTAAGGTTAAATGAGGTACTATTTGCAAAACACTCAGAGCAGTAGCACACAGGAAGCTCCAAGGAAACACAGCTCTCCTTAGTGTAATGTCGCAGGTGACATAGCACAAGGGGAGATGTGGCTGGTATTACATCATGCTCCTTCTCTACAAGGCTGCACTTAATAAGGTAAAGTCTGACAAGTGAAATTTGTCTTAGGTGTATGTTACTGAGTCACACAGAGCCTCCTCGTGAGAGAACAGTTTGTTTTCCTAGGCAGGGTGCTAATACCAATTGTTTTGTATTTAGCATTTCTTGAATCCCAGATTCGTAAGCCGTAAGCCCCGGGAAGGGCTCACAACTCATCTAAGCTGGAATAAGGAACCGGGTGAGCCGAGGTTACACAACAGCCAGAGGTTGGTCTCGGACAGGCTCGTGCGGTGCTCTTTCTGCCATCACCACAGACACAGTAGCTCGGTGCATGGAAATGACATCTGTGGTGTCAAAATGGAAACACACGTGCATGTACACACGCTGGAGAGCTGGGAGCAGACAGCACTTTGTTTCAGACGAGCCCCGCAGGCCCTGGATTTAAATGCACCATGATCCTCCCTTTGGAGGGAGGTAGTGAGGTACATCCATGCAATGTGGGTCCTGGATAATGCAGGCAGTCGAGGCATTTGCTGGACTACCAGGCACCTTGAGAAGTGAAGGATGCTGGTGAACCAGGCTCAGAAAAGAAACAGAGCAGGAGGTTGGGCCGTGGCTGACCCAGGATCATGCTGGGAAAGATGGTGCCAGGTCCAGCTGACCGGGCCGTGCAGCATGCAGCTCCACACTCCGCCTGCTCCGCGGTTGCTAGTGCCCTTGACCTCTCGCCTGGTGCCGCCTTTGGGTTCAGATGTTCCCCACACTGCCTCGTGAAGACAAGGGGCTCTGTTTCTCAGAGGTGGCTGAGTCTGGAATCAGTCATGGGATTATTAAAACTAGTAAGAGAGTGAGTGACTGGCTTGGTGCCGCCTAATCCCTGTGGTCTGGATGGTATAAAAGGGACAGAAAGGTGCTGTTCAAGTCCCTTGTTCCTTTCAATGTCTTCTGCCACCATGAATTGTAGCCCTTCTAGCCTCCTGCCTTGAAGCCAGCCGATTACGGGCTAAAACCTCTGTGAACTGTCAGGCAAGGAAACCTTTTCTCCTTTAATTTGGCTGTCAGATATTTTGCCTCAGCAGTGACAGCAAACTGACTGACATATCTTCTTGAAATCGGCATCAGTCCTCATGGGGATGTGGGCAAGATACAGAGACAAGATCCTTTTCTATAACTAAGACCCAAAAGGCCAGAGTCCTCCCCTGTGTGGGTGAACAACAACAAAATCTCCAGCAATTGGGAAAATTCAGAAATGGTGCGCAACAGCCCAGCCGTCCAGCCGTCGCCCCTTTCTGGAGCCAGCATCCTCGGCTCTGCCCGCTCTCCTCCATCCCCATCGCCTCCCACCGTCGCACCAAGTACTTCAGGGCTGAACAATTGTGCCACTGTTTTGTTTACCTCTGTCACTGTCAGAGTGCCATAACCCTGAGTGTCTTCTCACTGCAATTACAATAACATCTAGCTCCTATTCTTTATTGTGTTAAAACTCACACGACATAAAATAATCATCTTAGCCATTTTAGAGTTTACAATTCAGTGGAATTTAGTGCACTCACAGTGCCAGGCAGCCATTACCACCAGGTCATTTTAGAACATTTCTGTCTTCCCCAAACCCATTAAGCATCCTATACCCATCAAACAGTCACTCTACATTCCTGCCTCTTTGCAGCCCCTGGAAACCACCAATCTGCAGTCTGTCTTCATGGATTTGCTTGTTCTGGAAGTTTCATACCATTTGGAACCATGCCATATGTAATTGCCTTACTATGATGTCCACTTCCCCTGGCCACGCCATACTACAGGATCTCTGTGCCTGTTTCCTCCCTCCTTCTGTGCCCTCGTCTCAGCCTAAGACACTGAAGTAGCTGGTTATTCTCCCCTTCTCCAAAGCTTCTACAGAAGGAAGCAGGAGGCCGATAGATCAGATAGCACCAAGAAGATTATGAGAATTATCTAGAGAGACCAACAGCAGCTGGGCATCTCTGTCTGATTAACAGAACAGCGCTGGAGAAGGTGGCGGAAGATGCTCAGTGAGCAGAAGACTGTTCACGAGTTACATCTGGAAAACTGTGGCCCTGGATGGAGCAGGAGCGATGCAGAGCAGGTTCAGGCCTCCCAGCTGGCTTCCCTTCTGCCCTCCACAGTGCAGGGGAGGAGAAGTGCCCAGGGTGGCCTTCTGAGGCACACGGCTGTTGGGCAGTGGGCAGCAAGTCATTGTTCAGGTCTAGGTTATAAAACCAGAGGCTTTTCTCTCTCCACCAGACAGAGCTCAGCCAGAGGGTGTGTAAGTTAGGGCTGCAGCAGAAGCCATGGTTGCCATCTTAGCTAAGGCAAGATTAAAATAGTACGATAGAGAGACACAGTCATCAGGAGTGATGACATCTCTGTCATCTTCCGCACAGGGCTTCCGGTGTCTGTGGGGAGGACCCAGCAGGCTGGCTGGGGGATGACCCTGGAAGAGGAGAGCTCACCTGTGGGGTGTCACTTATGCTCTAACCCCGTCATCAGGATTGGGTGTTGTCTTCTTCAAAGTAGGGACCCCTGGGCCAGGGAGAAGGGAAGAGAGCTGTCAGCCAAGTAAACCTTCCCTCCTTTAACTCAGGCCATCGGATAGTTTGACAAAAACCTCATCTTCACCTGGTCTTCTTGGAATCTGCATTGTCTTCTGACAGTGACAGCTGACGCTCTAGGCAATAGCCCTTTGGTCTTCAGCTCCACGACCTGGAATGTGACAGGTATGGGGTGTCCATCCCTAAACGGGGAACGTTCCCACCCAGGGGCATGGCCGTGGCCATGGCTCTGAGGGCCTGGAGGGTGAGCCTCTCTGCTGGCTGTTTGGAGATTTCTCATGGTCACCCCTGACTGGACGATCAGGGGAAATGGAGCCCCTCTATGCAATGGGGCCAGGGGGCTGTTTGGAATCCAGGAATCCCTGTGGCCACTTCTTAGAACGTCCATGTCCTTTAACAAATGTTGGCAAAGAACTGATGATGCACCATGGGAAGAGCTGGTGAGGATGCAGCTGTTTGGAGAGGAGAGTTCAGTGTCCTGCCTATGTGGTGCTTAGTAGAGAACAAGGTGACCTTGGAGAGGGTGACAAAAGAAGGAAACTACGATTATTAGCACTGGCTTGTGATGGGGTGCACTTATTTTATACTAAGTTGGTGTTCCCCTTTCCTACTACATTACAGGTAATGTACTGGTGGAGGCCCATCAATAATAATACGATGGTTGATTATTCTGTGTACCCCTGTTCTTGGGATGAGGATTTTGTCAAATAAATGCTGGGCAAAAATGGAAGCCAGATGGCAAATGGGGTGGAATGGACTAATTATTCTATGTCTATTTCCCAGCTTCTGGCTTTTCTTTCTCTTGACAGCTGATGTCTATATGCTGTATCATCTAGACTCCTTGAAGCTGGTTTTCTGTTTAGATCAGCTCATGCTGGGCCTTTGCAGGAGACAAGTAAGCAGGAGAGGCCATAGTACCCTTGAGGTCACCCCTGGGGCAGAAGCCGGAGCTCCTTCAGGCTGCAGCCCCTGTAGATGTGCTTCTCAATGGGCCCTGGTTTCTCTACTTGTTACTGCATCCTTGGGGACGCTGATTGTTTTCTACTGCTGTTGGCATCTTGATGCCTCCCCGTCTCGCCCAGACCTCTGTGGGTAATCCCGTCACTGAAGTTTCTTCATTGAGTTGTATGAAGCAAGCTCTGCTCCTTAGTGGGACCTTATGGAATCAGTTTTCTCCCCTAATTACTGAGCTTCTTCAGTAAAGCGGCACTGACTTCGTATGCAAAGGTTTATCTGATCAAACAGTGTTCAGTGAGTCAATTAAGACTGGATCAAGGGCCTGTCTTTTCCCATGAATCTGGCAAAGCTCCCAAAAGAATGAACTTACCCAGTATCGTGCTCTTAGTCTGTTTCTAGGAAAGCTTCTTTTCATACAACCCACTTCTGAGGTTCCCAGGGCTTCAGAGCATGGTCCCTGAGTCCCAAGGCAGTACCTGCCAGGGGTCCAGATAATGCCTTTTCAAGTTAGGGAGCTAATTTCAGCTACATGTCCAAACATATCATTTCTAAATGACTTTGTATCCAGGAAACTAGGTACATGAAACTTTTTGCACAAAATTGCTAGTGTGGTGTTTCAAACAATTTGTTCAAACCTTCAGGCTTCTGCAGCACCTAATACCTTTTATTAAGTGATGCTCCTCCACTCAATAACTGTCCTGGGTCTCCTTCCTCTATGCCCTGTTTTTATGGATAAACTAATCTGTGTTCTAGACTTGCCTCGCTAATACATCACCATTTCCAATTGACTGAAAGTGGCCAGTGCTGGGGGCTGTGTATATGCAGAGATGCTGGCAAGTTAAATACAAGGTTCAGGGGTCAGATCTGGGGAAAGGGATGAGAAAAAAGAGTGAGCTCAAGGGCACACTAAAGTCAGGGTTTGAGGAGAAGAGGTTAAAATCTGAACAACAGTTTCAAGGCCACGAACAATAACAGGACTTGGACCTCCTGCCTTCTAAAGCGGAACCACATTACCTGCTTCCTTTCTAGACCACTGTCTTCCACTCCCCCAAATTCCCAGAGAAGAGGAACAAGTAGCTAAAGTGTGGAGGGGAGACTAGAGATTTGGGTAGTTTCCAGTACAGGTTCAGGATTTCTGTTTGCATTCCTCTGTTGCAGGTGTCTTTTGTGGCATTAAAGTAGACAGTGTTGTTTTCCTTAGTGCTTACTGACAACACATAACGCTCTTACATTTTTTGAGTATATTTATCCTTCAGAGACTCATAGGATAGGCAAATAGCAGAAGAATAATTAGAGATTATCCATGTCACCTTGGGTGTATGAGAAAACGGAGATCTAGAGAGATCTTTACTGTATTGAAGCCAGCTGGTCTTTACTGTGTGGTTACATGTGGTTTCATTAATTCCACGTGGTGAGAAGCAGAAGCAGGTGGAGAGATCTTTGTCAAAACCTTTCCACGTGTCACGTCAGCTCCTGTTGACCTGACTCGGGTTTCTGCCTTCCTGTGAACTAAGTCAAAAGGCCACAGGAATGGGATAAACAATGACATGACACACTGTTGCAGGTGCAGTGGGCTTGCGGTGCCTTCTGCTCTGAGTCTGGTGAAGCCTGAATTCTCGGGGCCTGACTCCTCACCGCTGCTGTATAGTCGCGTCATTGTGACTCACATCGCACTGCAGGGACACTTTGTCTTGGATCCATCCTGAAGAAAGTGCTGGAGGAGCTTCAGGATGTCTGAGCCAGGCCTGCTGGGACGAGGGCTCAGGTGGCAGGAACCTAGTGCTCCTGAGGACCCTGTGCCTGCAACCCAGCAGGGTGGTGGTGGTGGTGTTAACCTTTCCGGCATGGCCAGAACACGAAAATGTGTAGGCAAGGAAGATATTGTTACACTTCGGGGCAAAGATGGTGCTGACTTTGGTTCTAGCATTAGAAACACCAAATCAAGAGACAATTTCAGATAATGAGATAAAGTGATAGATTGAAATGTTGAACAGCTTGGAATTCCCAGACAAGAGTACAGTTGTAACAACCCCTTCTGGTGAATTTTCATGGGTAGAGATCTAAGTCATATTGGAGATGCTGTTGTAATCTATGGAAAAAGTTTTTAAAATATGAGAGATGTTCTGCAAGGGGAGAACGTGAAAACGCCAACATAAAGTTATCACAAATAAGTAACGTTGAGAAGGAGGAAGGAAGTTCTGCAGACTTTGGCTCTGACGCCCCTGAACTTCTTTACAAAACCCACCACTCTCTCATGGCATCACTGAGTATGTCTGCCAGTGTACCCATTGTTACAGAGTACAAAACAGCTGGCACGGGAGATTTTAGGTACTAAATCTTGGTTCCTAAGAGCAAGGATGATGAAGGATCCAGATTTATTTTTTTTTTGAGATAGGGTCTTGCTTTGTAGTTCATGCTGGCCCTGAGCTCACCATGTAGCCCAGGCAAGCCTCGAACTCAGCGGTCCTCCTGCCTCTGCCTCCAGAGTGTGGGGATTACAGGCATGATCCACCATGCCTGGCACTGCGGTATGTGGTACTGATCACTGGTGGTTGTGAGTCACCATGCCCAGTATGGTTGTATGTGGTTAGCCGGGATCGAACCAGGGACCTTGTACTTACTAGGCAGGTGCCAGAACCACTGAGCTAAATCTCTGGCCCAGATCCAGATATTCTTAAAGCTCAAGAGAGTAGAAATGAAATGCAAGGAAAATTGCAGAGTGGTGAATGACAGCTACTCAATCTCTCCGAGATTTGATGTCCAGACCCTGGAAAACAACAAGCTGGAGGAAAAAAACAAGAGAAAAATAGTTCCTTGAGGGCTAGGAGCAATCTGACAAAAAAAAAAATGCTTCAAAGATACAGAGAAACTGAAGAAAGGGCATGCAACACAGAGAAGGCAAGGGCGCCTCTGCACTTTCCCACAGATCACGAGGCTGCAAGCAGTTGATGTGTCTTGTGAGACAAAATTAAATGCAAAGTTCCTCCTCAGAGAAATACTGCAGCAGTATAGACTGGACTGCTGCTAACTATAGTTGTAAGGACAGAGCAGAACTCTGCTCCAGTGTGTCCTACAGGCAACAGCTATGGAACGGTTCTAATACAACCACCCGCCATAGCCCTGGAGAGAACATGTGGTCAGAAGCCACTCTTGAGAAAGGATGATTGTTTGAACTTGGGACCCAGAGTAGCCATTTGGCACCACTCCCGGGGTCCCAGTGTCACATTCCCAATGTTACTGGGTGGTAGATGGCCACTGCAGACAGCTAGCTCTCTTTACACAGAGAGCAGGGCTCGACGTCCTTGGACAGAGGCCAAACTCAGCCTAAGTTGCACAGAATATGAAAGCTATGGCATTGGCGTGCTTGTCCTACTGTCCTGATGCCCACATTTGGCTCAGACCTCGGTCAGACTGCTCCTATTATCTACTAGCATGAGCAGGGAGAGATCTTGACTTGGATACTGCCAAGTTGCAGAATCTGGGAGAAAACCATCCATGCAAAGTATCAGAGAATTTTCTCCCACTCTTTCTCTTTTTTGCCATTTCTGGCTTTCTTTCTTTCTTTTTCCTCCTCTTTTTTCTTTTGACTGTGTATTTTTTAATTTCTTCTTTCATTTTTTTTTTTGAGACAGGGTCTCACTTTGTAGTTCAGGCTGGCCCTGAGCTCACTATGTAGTCCAGGCAAGCCTCGAACTCAGCAATCCTCCTGCCTCTGCCTCCCGAGTGCTGGGATTACAGGTGTGAACCACCACGCCTGGCTTCTTCTTTCTTTTTTATCCTTCAATAGCTTATAGAGGATGGGGGAATTTTCCCTTGCCCCTTTTCCTTGTTTCTTTTTTTTTCTCCTTTTCATACTTGTTTTATCTTTCCCCCTTTTTACTTTTTCTTTTCTCCTTTCCACTTAATTTCCTTCCCTCTAATTTTTCTCTTACTTTTATTCATCATGTAATTTATTTTCTCTCTTTTTTATCACCAATTTCTCATCAGTTTTTTCCTATTAACCCCACCTAATTCTGCACATTTCCCTGTAACTCCATTTTAGGATTCTTTGTACTATTTCTCTTCCTTCTCATATCATGTAGATTAAAGTTTCAATTTTCTTCTTTCATTCCCTATATCTTTAATACTATAGCAATAGTTACTTATTGGTCTATAGATAGTTGACTCTATAAAGATACTGTTGAATTCTTTTCTACCATTAGAAGACAGATAGCTATACATTTACTGTATAAAAGTTGTGGGTCAATATTTGGGTTGTCTTGATGTTTATGCTATGTTTGTGGATTTCTTCTACAGGGTCAAGGGTGGTTCATCTGGTAGGCTAACGTCCACATTGCTTGGAATGTTAACTACTGCAGTTGATTTGCTTCGCATTGGTCACATAATTGTGGCTAATAATGTAATATTTCCCATAAGTTAATAGCCAAATTACCTTTAGAACATTAACAATACTAGAATATGTTTCCTGAGAACTCAGCATTGGGCCAATTGCCCTGCATTTTCCCCTCCCAAATTAATTAATTAATTGGTTGTGTCTTGGGATAGAGGCAAAGGATTATAATTAGACAAGGGTGTCTGCTATTCTTACTCCTGCTTAACATGGTTCTCAAAACTTTAGCCAGAGCAATCAGGCAAGAGAAAGAAATAAAATGGCTATTTATAAGAAAAGAAGCAGTTAAATTATGATTATTTGTAGATGATATGGTCCTCTAAATGGAAGACCCCAAAAACGGCACGAAGAGACTTCTAGAATAGCTGAATTCACTGGTATAGTAGGGTACAAAATCAGTAATCAAAAATCAGCTGCATTTCTGTACACCAATAATAAACTTACTGAGAGAGAAATTAGGGAAACAATACTTATCCTAGTAGCATCAATAAAATGAAGTACTCAAGGTTAAACATAAACAAGGAAGTGAAAGATCTGTATGATGAAAACTAAAGTACCCTGAAAAAGGAGACTGAAGAGGAGATTGGAAAATGGTAATATACTCCTTGCTCCTGGACAGGCAATGCCAATCAAATAGCACTCTCTACAGAATTAGAGAAGACAATCCTAAGAATTCATCTGGAACCAGAAGAGAGCTGGAATAACAAAAGCAATTTTGGACAACAAGGGAAAGGCAGTAAGCTTCACAATCCCAGACTTCAAGTTATACTACAAAGCTACTGTGATTAAAAAGAAAACTGCATAATATTGGCAAAACCAAAACAAAACAGAGCAGACCTATGGATCAATGTAACAGGATGAAAAATACAGAAACAATCCCAGGCATACTCAGCTACCTTACCTTTGACGATGGAGCCAAATACTTAAGCTGGAGGAAAGATAACCTCTTTAACAAATGGTGGTTGGCTATACACATGCCATAAAACAGACTCTACAGCCTTGTCTTTCACAACACTACATTATACTAAAATCAGAATGGATGAAAGAACTAAATAGAAACACTCTTCCAGAAGACCAAGTAAGTAAAACTCTTGAGGAATAAGCACAGACTTTTGGAAAAGACACCAGTTGCATGAGAAGTAATAACAAGAATCAACAAATGGGATTACGTCTAGTTAAAAGCCTTCTGCGGACAAAGGAAATCACCAACAAAATGACAAGACAGTCCCAGAAGGAAAAAAATTTTCTAGCTACTCATCAAATAACTAATATCTAGAATATATATAGAAGTCAAAAATGTTAGAGATCCAAATTTAGAGAAAATGGGTATCTGAAAATCAGAAAATGGGTATCTGAAATGAACAGACACTTCTCAGATTAAGAATTACAAATGGCCAATAAATACATGAAAAAACTGTTCAACATTACATTTCACTCCAGAAAAAATGGCTATACCCAAAAAAATTCAATAATACCAAATGCTGGAGAGGCTACATTCAAACAATTAAATAATAGCTGATGCTGGAGAGGCTTCTTCATTGTTGGCAGGAGTGTAAATTGGTGCAACCACTGCGGAAATCAGTATGGAGATTTTTCAAAAAAATAAAACTAAAAATTCCATTTGATCCAGCTCTTCCCCTCCTAGGCATCCTCCAGAAAGGGTAAATGACATCACACACTGATACATGGGTGTCCATGGTAATGGCAGCACAATTTATCATAGTTAAACTGTAGAAATGGCATAAATGTCCATCAACAGATGAATAGATAAAGAAAATGGGGTGGAAAAGGGAGTACTACTTTGCCATAAAAAAGACAAATTGGAAAATGGATTGAAATAAATCAGACACACAAAAGTAAATATCACATGGTTTCTCTTATATTAGAACCACAATATACAAGTGAAGTGCAAAATAATAGACAGTAGGAAATTGTAAGACAGATCTTTGGCATATGGAAAGGGCACCAAAAGACTGAGGGAAGGCAGGGAAAGGAATCAATATTTAAAATGGGGAGATTGTGAAGTTCTACGTACATGCACCAAAGTCCCTAGGAGAGGTGTGATCATTATGTATTACAAACACATACACATACAGTCCACCAAAAAATGCATACACACTTCAGGAAACAAAAAATAGTATGTTTGTTCAATAGATGGTGTTACCCTAATGTGGAGGACCCTAGAAGATGTTGTATATCACAGAGAACCCACTACACTGTCAGCCCTTACAGAAGAAGTTGAAAATTCATGTGCAGTAATCTCTATGACCAAGGTCACCCAAGCAGCTGTTTGCTGTACAAACAAATGTCTGGGAGCAAATGGCCAGCACTTGAAGCACCTCTTGTAATGGTAGAGGCCAAAGTTAACTAATATTAATCTCATGTTGTTTCAATCAATTTAGGATTATTATGCAAGGCTTTCTTTCCCTGATGTGTGTGTGTGTGTGTGTGTGTGTGTGTGTATTGGTGGAATGAAGCAGTCTAAGAGGTACAGAGAGAGGGAGAGGTTAGAAAAAGGAATTGAGGTTGGGGTATAGCTCAGTGGGGCAAAGTCCTGAGTTCAACTCTGGTTAAAAAAAAATAAAAAAGGAATTGAGAAATGTCATATACATGTACAAATTCCTCATGATAAATGTAATCATTATGTACTACAACAATTTAACAATTTTAAAAACATCACCCCCAATATTAAAAAAGAAAAGAAATAGAACTGAGCACTGAGAACTACTTCTGAAATGCATGCACTGAAGTCTTTTTCTGTTATCAAATTTGTACCTCTAAGCACATGTGTAAATATTGTTTTCCTCCTTTTAGTCTCTACAGTTGTTTAAAGAAGTACAGTAAAATCCAGTCTTTTAAACCTAGAAATATTTCTGCTTTAGCCAGAAATACTCCTCATAATATTTGTAACGAAAATGTTTTGAATCTAAATGCAGTTTTAAAAATTGTTTTTCAACTTAAAGTTATCTGAATTTCAAATGTCACAGGGAAGTTACTTTACTTGGCCCACTATTGTTGCCCAATATCTTACTAAATTCTCCATGAAAGTTTCTCTTTCATATAAATGTATTTTTTGGTTTAGAGTAGTCTGGTAGAAATATTTTATGGAGATAAAAAGTATCAAGTACAATAGGTGACCAGATTTTTTGGATGAATTCATTGTCTAACTTATTTTGGTATTTTGTGTTCAAGTAAAAAGGAAGAGCAAAACAAGTCCTATGCATTTCACATTTTGTCTTTTTAGCAAAAATTCACACTTTCAAAAGCTTAATATACCCCAAGTCATGTTAGTTTTATAAGGTTGAGTTTGTTAGAGGCTGTGTTTCCTTTGGCTCAGAGGAGTGGTGGTGAACCTATTGCATGTGTGCCACAGTGGGCTGTTTGTATAATTGAAGGCTCTAAAAGGTTCACCATCTCTGGCCTTGAGCATCTTTTATGAGTACTAGAAACTTTAATAGATGTGTGATAGTGCCCATTGAGTTTGATTTTGCAAAAATTTGTCTAGTATGAATAGGCTTGCTTGGGACTTCATTCTATTAAAGGATGAAGATTGTTGAAATTTCATGAATGTTGTGTCCAACAAAGGCAGGGTAAGGGTCATGCAGCTATGAAATAACACTGGTAAAAACAGTCCCCATAATTGCTGCAAGGTGCATAGACTAAGGTTGTGTTAGCGTGGGCAGAGAACTATGGGACTTAAGAACATTTCCAAGATAAAATTTGATTACTGACTTTAGCAGAAGAAGGAAGAGGACAGAATCAAGGAGGATTCCCAGGTCCTAGGATGTGGTAATGTCTTTCACTCCTGGAGAGAAGAGCATGGAGTAGATGGTGAAATGACAAATTATAACACACCAAGTTTGAAAAATCTGTGGGACATCAAGTGGATGTTAAATTCAAAGCACAGCACTATAACTTATGCATATGAGTCCTATAGCCTAGGAAGGATTCTGGAAGGAGTTATAGACACATCAACATTTAAAATAGGCATGCCAAGAAAAAAGAAAAAGGCCAGAAGAAACAGAAAAGTGGTGAGGAGGGGGGAGAACCACGAATGTCTAGGGCCATACCTGCAGAATAGTTTCAAGAGAGTAGATTTAGTCCTGGTGCTGAAAGAAACCACATGCTAGGGAGCTAATACATAATGGGAGATGAGAAAGAGGGCGTAAAAATGAATGGGAGCCCCTGGAAGAATCTTGTATTTTAAACAGTCTCTTTTTGTTGTTTTTAAAATTAAGATAGTTTATTTGGATATAATTATATGTTATTAAGATAAGTTATTTTAAAATTAAGATAGTCACATACCGTAAAATGCAGTCCTAAAGTATACAAATCAGTGGTGTTTAGTATGTTGACAAAGTGGTAGAACACTTTTGTCCCTCCTGTTTTAATTTTTTGTTGCTGTGACAAGATGCCTGAGCTAATATTAAATATTAAAATGCCTGAGACAAATATTAAATCCAGTAGATCCATTTCCAGTACCTGAAGTATATGGTGGCAAGATGTGAATTCTAAAAGGATGTGCAGGCCTGTCTTTATGACCCTGCTGGCCTTTATCCACATTGCCTTTATTTCAGGCTAGTTCTGTTCTCTGCCTGCAGCTTTCCTCTACTGGTATTCTATATTTCTGACAACTCTGACTTCCTGGTGTCTCTATTGCAGTATTGGCTTCACTCTCACAGCTTCTCCTATCACCTTGATACCAAGGATTGCTGCTAGTGGAAACAGTAGATGGGTCCCCTTGAGTCATGGCTGTAGCAACCTGAGTATCTGGATGGATGAATGTAGGGTCTCCAGCTTTCCAGAAAACAATTTTCCTATGTATTCCTGAGTGAGTAGAGTACCTCAGGGGTCTCAAACAGAAGTCTTTGAGTTTGTGATGGGTGGAGTCTTGCTGATTCCTGAGATACCCTCAAGGCACCTTTTCTATTATCCTGTTGCAAAGTAATTGGCTTCCTTTTAATGGCACTAATTTCTGTAGCACCTGCACTCTCCTAAGTTGCAGCTTTAAGTGTGCACCTTTTCTTGCAAAAATTTATGGGTTTTCAAATCTTTTTTGCTCCATTTTTTTGGTTTCTAATTCATACTGTAAATCTGGCTAAAAGTAATCAGCAATTCTTATGTCAAAGACTGCTGAACTGCTGTGATCTGTGTCAGGCAAAGTAGTCTATCTTTTTTCTTTTCTTTTCTTCTTCTTTTTTTTTTTTTTTTTCAGTCCCGGGGATCGAACTCAGGCCCTTGTGCTACCAAAGTAGGCATGGTACCACTTGAGCTAAATCCTTGGCCCTAGTCTATCGTTTTTAAAGTAGGCCACCCAAAAGTCTCAGGTTGTGGACAAAACATAGACAAGTTCTTTACCAGCAGTAACATGAAAGGGCTCTGGTTCAATACCCAAAGGTCTTCATTTCCATCTGAAAGCTCATTGGCACAATCTTCATTGTTCACTTCTGTCAGTATTCTGATCTGCTGAGCTCCCCTGAGAACTGCCCATTAAGTTCCACTGACAGCATTTTAGGCCTTTTCTAGTCTTCTCCAAACATTTTCAAATTCTTCCTGAGAAACAATTCTAAGTCCTTCAGAACCACACTGTCAGATACACATCACCAACACATAGATACACAGCACCAACAAGTTACAGCAATGGTAACAACTTCTTGTTACCATTTTCCTGTGTTGGCTTTCTAAAAAAGAACCTGAGATAAGCAATTTAGGAGGAGGAAAATTTTGTTGTGATGACAGTTTCAGAGGTTTCAGTCCATGGTCACTTGGCCCTGCCACTTTGGACCTTTGGGTGTGCAGAGTGGTGCAAAACTGCTCACCTCATGTCAGTCTGGAATGGAAAAAGAGACAGGGCGGGGACATGTTCCCACTATCCCCTTGGAGGGCACTCCTCCATGACCTCACTTCCTTCCACAGGACCCCAACTTCTAGAAGTCGCACCACCCAAGAGCACCACCAGCTGGAGACCAAGCCTTCAACACATGAGCTTTGGAGGACATTTAAGAGCCAAAGCACAAAGCAGCCCAAAAGAAACTTCGTAGCTATTAGTCACTCTTTTGTACCTATTAGTCATTAGTCCATTCCCTCTCTCCCAATCGCTAGAAACCACTAGTTTATTTCCTGAGTCTATGTCGTTCTGGACATGTCATGCAAATGGAATTGTATATAGACTATCGTTAAGCATGTTTTCAAAATTCATTCATATTATACCATGCATCAGAACAATTTTTTATGACAAACAGTATTCCATTGCATGGATAAACAATAATTTGCCTATTCATTCCTCAATCAGTGGACTATCCAGTTGTTTCAACTTTTTATCCTGTGTATATGCTGTTGTGAATATTTGTGATTTTTTTTGAGACGAATTCTCCTGAATATATATCTAAGAGTACAACTGCTGGGTGTCTATTGATTTTTGTTGGGAGTCACTTGACCCTGCTTATAGGCTGAGCTGGGAAGGCTGTGGAGGGAGGGGCAGGAGAGAAAGAGGGAGGTGCTGAAACAGAGAAGGGCAACTCCTTCCTGCGCTGCCACTCATTTTTAATTTACAGGACCCTAGAGCAGACAGATACGAACTTGTTTTCACATTTACTGGGTATTCTGCACATACGTGACCCTTGCTGGGCAAAGAACAGATTCAGCGCAGGAACAGTGCACGCCCTCCAACGACTCTTGGAGCTGAGTCGCTGCCGGAGGTCTCCTTTTCTGATGTACTTCATAGTTCTGGGGGGTTTCCTCGGCTTAAAACCTGGCCCATTCAGGGTTGGTTTCTTCTCGCAGATTCGTTCACAAGGAAATAATAATTTACCACGGAGCCTGAGCCTGATTCCTTCCTCTTCTGGCCATCTAGGGCTCCTGGACGTTGCGGATAAGAAATCATGCCTGGGTACCAACGATAGGGGACCAAGAACACCCGCACTCAAAGCAATCACAGCCTTCTGAGCTATGGCGCATGCGCCGTTTCTAGGCCAAGAAGGGGGCGGGGAGTGGGCCGGCCGGGCCATCTCCCGGGCCAATCCAAAGCGAGCGCCCCCGCCCTCCGCTCAGGTGGACCCAGTTTGACCCCGGCGGTGGGCGGAGGAGGCGGGACCAGCCGGGCGGTCGCGGAGGGGGCGGGGCCCGCGCCCCGGAGGCGGGGTCTGGGGCTGTCAGTCCGCGCCCGCTGCTGCTGCTGCCGCGGCTCCTTGCACGCTGTGGCCCGGGTGGGTGCCAGCGCTGCCGCCCGCTGCCCATCGCCCAGCATCCCAAGCCACCTCCCGCCTCCCGGCCTGGGGCGCAGGTAAGGCCGGCCGCGGCTGCTGAGCCACCGCGCTCCCTTTTTGGGATCAGTCCGCCGCGCGGGCGCCCCCTCCGGGCCGTGTCAGCGCCCGTGCTCCCCTCGCGCCCGGGGGCGGTCCCGGGGGGCGGGACGACGGCCCTCCCCATCCCCCTGCTGCCTCGGCGCTGCGCTGGTGGCCAGGGTCCGTAGCTGGCCTTGCATCCCAGCTCAGGAGCTGGTTCTGAGCTCCTCCGGGCCGATTACACAATCTCTGGGCTGGGGGCCGGGTCCTCACACCTGTCCCCGCGTCGCGCTCCCGGACGGAGGCCAGAGACCCCGCGCGACCACGGGATCCGCGAAAGTTTCACTTTGTGGTGTGGGTTTGTTGACATCTCAAAGCTGCGGGGAGATGGAGGCTGAGCGGCGAGGATGCGCTTCGAAAGCAGCGTTGCATTTGCCCTGGGGTGGCCCTGGTCCAGGTTTCGTTTCCAGAAGTCCTGCCCAGAGCCCTGTTCTGGGGCCAGAGGCTGCTGCAGGGCACGCGGGTCTCCGCTTTTACGTTAGGGAGTCGTGGATTGCAGCAATCTGGGGACAGCTCAGCCTCTCGTTCCCCCGCCCTTTTAAATTTAGCATTGACATTTAGACCAGGTAGGCGAATTTACTTAGCATTATCCTGACAGTTTATATTTGTGAGGTGCTTTGCCATCCCTGATTAGTTAATTAACAAGGTGGCAAAGCAAAATAAATCCTGAAACGCATGGCTAATGTCTCAGCGATTCTTTTAAGAACCGTTGAGGGCTTTAGGCTCTATTTGAGGTGACAGATGCTTTTGGCCAAGGTGCTGCCAGCAGAGCTATTGAGTGTCTGGTTGAACAACCTTTGGTAGTAATGGCAAAGCTTTCTCTGCCGCTCCCTGATTGTGCTGTTGATCGAGGGTCAATTTAAGGTGTATTCTTTGGTTTCCTTCACTCAAGCAAAGGAGGGATTTGAAATGTTGCTGATGAGGCAGTTAAGGAAAAAAACGAGTTTCAGTAAGTTTGGATGCTGTCTGCTTCACTGGGATAGCCCTTCTGTGCAGAAAATCTTGACTCTTCTTCCTGCCAGTCTTCCCAGTAGGACTGTATCCAACTGGGTATGCATTACTGGTTCCTCATTTAGCCTGAAGACCTCTTGCTACCTGGGTTTTAAGACCTGCCTGCAGACATCCTTTAAGAGTGGGCTTAATTAGCACTTTCATCTGCCCATTAGGCAATACAGTAACCAGGCACTGTTGTAGTGTTGAATCTTTAATAATATCTATTTCATTTTAATGGCGTTTCTATAATAATCTTTCTATTAGTATGCCAGTTTCACAACACCATTCCTTTCAGTACAGAGGCAGCAATTTACTAGAAATATGATCATGGCAAAAACAATTCTTTAACAGATTTGCAGCCCACTTCACTTAGATAATTACTGCTAGAGGCTAAGTTTCTTTTCTTTTAAATTCCTCAGTGCAGTAGGTGTTACAGTGGTTTTAATCGATGAGGTCTTTATGAGGTCAGGCCTCCTAGTAGTAATGGTTTCAGTCACTATGTCACTTAAGTATTTTTTGACTAATATTCTACTAGTTTATGTTCCATACTGATTTCTTTTTTTTTTTGTCTGTTTTTTTGAGACAGGGTCTCGCTTTGTAGTTCAGGCTGGCCCTGAGCTCACTATGTAGCCCAGCCAAGCTTTGAACTCAGCAATCCTCCTGCCTCTGCCTCCCGAGTGCTGGGATTACAGGCATGAGCCACCATGCCCGGCAATACTGATTTCTTTTTTAGACAAGGTTCCAAGGTTCCAAGATTTAGTTTTGATTTGCTGATTTATATTTTAAAAAGAAAGATACTAGTTATATTGGGGAGGTTAAATTAGAGCAATGATAATTCTGACTAACATGTGCCAGACACTGTTTTGAATGCTTTACAGATATTAAGTTATCTGATTCTCATAACTGCCCAATAAGATCCAGTATTTCAGGGCACCAATTGCTTAACTCAGGTCATACAATTGAGCAAATGACAACCAGGTTCTAACCCAGGTACCCTGAGATCTGAGTTCACGTCCTTAACCTATGTGCATTTCTGCCTCTGTAGATTACTCTTACAATAGATATTTGCTTATACCCGCTGTTTACTCTTACAATAGGTATTTATTTATACCTGCTGTTCATACAGTTTTACATTCTGCACCATGGATTTTTTTTTTTTGAGATAGGGTCTTGCTTTGTAGTTGAGGCTGGCCCTGAGCTCACTGTGTATCCCAGGAAAGCCTTAAACTCAGCAATCCTCCTGCCTCTGCCTCCCAAGTGCTGGGATTACAGGTGTGAGCCACTACGCCTGGCTCCACCATGGATATTTTATGGGATCATAACCAGCATTAGGCTAGGAGTTCTTGTTCTGGTTTTAACTTTATCACCAGCTCATGTGTGACTTTGATAAAGAAACCTCAACTTCTTGTCTTCCATTTCTTCATTCATGGGTAACAGTGGTTGAAGTAGATGGACTAACTAGCTTTACATGCTAGGGACCTATAGCAGGAAGTCACTGTGTAATGCCCACCTTCTATAAGAATGAGTATCAAATGAGTAGTGTGTGCCTCTGTTATGTCACAGAAGAGGACTAGCAGGCCGTACACTCTACAGCTTCCAGTGACTGTCCATGGAATTGTGGTGATTGAGAGACTTCATCTTGAACACTTCAGAATCACTTGGTTCTGTTGCATCAAGCATGGCACTTAAAGTGACATCTTGTAGATCAAGTCATCGTATAGGAAAGAAGTCATCACATAGAAGTGAGATGTGGAGTGCAGGAGTATAGGGGCACTCGAAGGGGGCCATTTAGCAGCCCTTTGCATGAGGCTTGGCATCAGATGATGATGGTAGGACCTGAATTGTAGGCAAGGGGTTCCTAGAATCATTGAAGTCTGGGATGGACAGAAATTTTAAAACCCCTTCATCATCTCCCCAGCGGATCAGTACATCTGTGTGTGAGCAGTTGTGCTCATTCTACTCCTCCACGGGCAAACATTTGATTTACTGCACAGATCTTTGCATTAAAGAGGATAGGACTATACCTCGTGGAAGGGAGCGGGGAACCACAGATGGATCCTGGACTGTTCTGGGCTGTGGTCTTGAAAAGCTATCCATGGCTGATGTGAAATGAGGATCAGAGAGGAGAGGCTAAGCCAGGGAGACCAGCAGGAGGCCAAGGCCGGAATCTACGATGTGATCCAGTTAAGACAGGCAGTGGTGTGGAATGGGTGGAGGAAGGGGTATACCCCAGATGACAGAACTCCTTGCACCCAGCGACTGCCAGCTCACAGCCTCAGTGCCAACACTGCCTGGGAACAGGAGAGGGTAGATGTTTGAGAGAGCCACTGGCAGAGCTGAGGAAGAAGTCCAGTGGGACAGGAAGGCAGTTTTCCCATCTATGTTTGGATCCCCACAGCTTTGTAATAGACTGTGGCTAATATAGGCCTCTGCAGGCCAGAAAACAGATTTCCTTTCTTCTTGAGAGTGTACCATTGAAACAGAGTGGGAAACTCCCTCTGCCTAATGAAGAAAAATAACGGTATTTCTCCATGGGTGTTGCCAGGGAACCCAGGTGGCTTTCATTTGCTTCTTGGCCACATTAGGAGCTGGATAATTTTCAGCCTTACAGGTGCAGAGGGTGAGGCGCCGAGCAGTGGAGGCTGCTTCAGAGCGTCCTTCCAACTGCACATCGTAGAGGTGGACCTGGAAGTTGGTGCTGCAGATCTGGAAAGTTCTCGTTGAGAAAGACATGATTTCCACTTGGTTGTACAGCGGGTGTCCCACTGTGACCGTTCTGGAGAGGGACCCATAGGACACACTGGTAATGCTTTTTTTTTTTCTTCCTGATTCTGCAGGGAAATTTTCTTTTAACAGATTCTGTCCTGTAGCAAGCCCCATTAGATATGTGCTGGAGAGCTGGTGCACTCTGTGGTGAGTGCCCACGAAGCTGTCGGAAGCTTTTCTTTCCAATTTGAATTCAGATGTGTGGTGCTCTAGGAGGCCTGGGGGCAGGGTAAAACATTTTGATGACCACATTGACTGGAAAACATAATTTGGGGGAAGCAAATAAGATTTAGTACAGGAAACTACGAAGTCAGAGAAGATATAGTTACAAATGTTCATTTTTCTCATTGTGTATTTTTGGCTTAGGATGTAACATTTCTTAAATATTCATATTTATAAATTTATAAGTTGTAATGTTATCTAACAGTATATGGGGAAAATAGACTATATAATCTCGTTTTTCCCCTGGACAATACTGACATTGTTTTTCCAATATCTTTTAGGCTGATGCTTCTCAACTAAGGGAGGTTTTTGCCTCCAAAAGGCACATTTGGCAGTGCTTAGAGACATGTTTGGTTGTAACAATTGGGGATGGCACATGTGCTGTTGGGATCTAGTGGCAGCTGGCATCTCATAGAGACCAGAGAAACTGCTGACCACCCCACAAAGCATAGAACAGTGCTCTCCTCTACCCCTAAAAAACTGTAACCTAACACATTGATAGTGTTGACATTGGAAAACTCCACTTTCGGTGGTTTAAAAAAATCTGACTAAGAGCAAATAGAGTTTAAAAGAGGAAGGGAAAGAAACTATAAAGTGCTCTTTACCTCTTCAAAGTGAAAACATTATCCTTACATCCGATGTCCAGGAGGAAGACCCGACTAAACAAGCTGACGAAACACAGGCATTTGTCCGCCGCCACCCAGGAGCTATTTCAATAGTTGGATTGCTCAACACAGTAGTTTGGAACAGGAAGTAAAGGCCCTTGCAGTGGGAGAAGGCTGAAGGGGTAATTTGTGGAGGCAGAAGATTTTATAGGCTGAAAAGGGAAGCTAGGTCCTGCCAGGATCATTTAAAAAAGTCTAGGGAGTTTTTCAAAGCTTACTTTGTTGAAGACATTGAATATGGTACTTTGAAGATACAATCTCTACTCTCAGAGCACATGGCCTTCTAGGCTATGGGTCTGAGGGTCTGGCACTTCCCTGATTGTTCTGTGTCCACATGCAGAATGGAGAGTGACCCACAGTTTTGTTTTCAGGTTGTATCTGTGTCTTCCTCCTTAAACAATTTTTTATTTTGGAAAATTTTAAACACATACAAATTTGAGAAAAATAGTATAGCAAGCCTCTGTTTACTGAATGTGCATTTTTAAAATTGAATTCTTTTTTTTTTTTTTTTTTTGAGACAGGGTCTCACTTTGTAGTTGAGGCTGGCCCTGAGCTCACTATGTAGCCCAGGCAAACCTTGAAATCAGCAATCCTCCTGCCTCTGACTCCCGAGTGCTGGGATTACCAGTGGGAGGTGTGAGCCAACCTGCCTGGCACTGTGGTATGTGGTACTGATTGCTGGAGGGTGTGAGTAACCATGCCCAGCATTGTATGTGGTTACTGGGGATCAAACTCAGGACCTCGCACTTGTGAAGCAGGCACCAGAACCACTGAGCTAAATCTCCAGCCCAAAACTGAATTCTTTATTGGTACATTTTATATATAGTTCACAATCACACTCAACATTGGGGAATTTGTACCAGTATATGACAGAAGTTAATTCTCATTTTTACCCATATCTCTACCCACCCCCACCCCCACCCCACCCCTTATATATGTGCTATTTCTTTTTCTTTCCAAATTATATTTATTCTTTCCCCTTATTACATCCCCCCACCACATTCCCTTGAATATTTCCTATGTCACAAAATCTATTATACATTCTTGAACTCATTTACATCTACAGGTTCTCATACCAAAGAAAAGATATGGTATTTACATATCTTGGATCTATTTATTTCACTTATTAGTGTGTCCTCAAGGTGTACCATTTGCACATAAATGAATAAAACTTGTCATTCTTTATGGCACAGTAATACTCCATTTTATTAAAAAACCCCACATCTTCTTTATCCAGTCTCCAGTTGTTGGGCATCTGGGTCGTTTCCAAGACTGGACTATCACAAACTGAGCTGCTATGAACATGGGTGCACATATGACTTTACAATATGATTCTTTGAATTCCTTTGGGTATATTCCTAGCAGGGGAATAGCAGGGTCAAATGGGACCTCTAATCCTAGTTTTCTGAGGAGTCTCCACATTGATCTCCACAATGGTTGTACAAGTCTACAATCCCACGAGCAGTGGAAAAGGGTTCCTTTCTCCCCACAGCCTTGCCAGCATTTATTGCTGCTCGATTTTGCAATAGCAGCCATTCTTTGTGGAGAGAGATGAAATCTCAGTGTTGTTTTCATCTGCATCTGTTGAATGACCAATGATGTTGAACATTTCTTCACATGCTTCTTGGCTGCTTTTACTTCTGCCTCTGAGAAGTGTCTGTTCATTTCAGATGCCCTGAACGTACATTTTTAGTATTAGTCAACCTCTGGCCATTCTATATCCGTATTCCATCTGTTCATTTCTCGTCTTTCTCTTTCTCTCTCCCTCTCTCTCTCTCTTTCTGTGTGTGTGTGTGTGTGTGTGTGTGTCTCATCTTTTATTGTAGTACTGGGGATTGGAACCAGGGCTTTATAGGCAAGCTCTACCACTCAACCAGCTTTGGCCCTCCCTTTTCTTAAGTTCAGAAATAGCATAAATAATTACTGATCACCTCCCTACTAGGAGAGGCTTGGCAGTGAAGGAGATAAGTGGTTTTTAGTTGCTTGGTCTCCCCAGAGGAAAACCAATAGTAGACATGTATGATTACGGAAACTGTGGGCCTGAGAAATAGGAGTAGGCACAGGCATATCTGGCATGGGCATGGGGCTCAGCTCTTCTTGAAAAAGTACAGGTGATCAGAAATGATTTCTTCTTTTTAAACTTCCTGGGTAGAAGAGCTTGCTTAAAATTTTCTGTTGACAAAAACATGTTTCAGGATTCACTTGTAGTGAGTTCTCTTCATTTGTAGGGAAAGTGTAGCTTGTACGACTCCTTTGGGAAAACCCTTTCCTGACCCTCTAGAGGTCCAGTGTTTGGGTTAAGTCCAGCGCCCTGGGCAACTTCTGTCTCATACCTCATAGGTCTCCGTGAAGTGACTCTTGTTGGAAAGTACAGGCTGGGCTGGGTTACAAGAAAGGTGGTGTTTCCAGGACTTGAGAAATACCTTGGCAGCAGTTTTTTCCTTCCTTGTATCTGTGGCAGGATGGAGAGCTCCTTTCCAGCCACAGGCAGCCTGCACCACCCAGAAACAGCATTACAGTTTACACTTTGCAAATAGAACTTTCTTTTCCCAGTTGTCTCCCTGAGCTACAGGATTAATTTTTTTTTTTTTAGGCCACTAGGGCATTGGCATGTCTTTACTTGATTCAGTATTGTGTTGTAATATGCATATAGAAATTACTTCAAGAGTCTTGAATAGTCAGATAATTGATGTCTATGAATTTTAATTAGTACTGGTTTCTACCAACTTAGACATTTTGGACCAAGTTCACAAGCAGCTATGTTGGTAGGAAGACTTGAGCTTCTGCAGAGAGGTATTTCCCATCCTTGTTCCATTTATTAAATGCCTTTTTAACCTTTTCTATTGCACAACAAGGTCTATGTGGCATTAGCTTATTATGAATATTCAGTGTCTCAGCTGGTTGATTTTTCTGGTACCCTGCTTTCTCGGCATAAGGTAGCTCCAAGTCTATTAATGTAGTTATTATCAATTCTGTGCCTGTTGTCTTCCAGGTTCATTACTAATAGTCACTCTATTCTTTAGAACCCTTCTATATAGGAATTAGTATTCTCATTTTGCAGATGAGGAAACTGAGGTTTAAAGAAGTTTAAGAATGCAGGGAAGTACCAGTGGTTTTAACCATATCATTTGCTTCCAAGCCCAGGGGTTTTCCATTGAGCCGCCTACCTCTTATGGTTAAAGCTGCCAGGAATTGATGTGGTACCAGGATTGGCAGAGAACATGGCGCAGTTGCTGTGAAAGGGGGCTGAGGGTGTTGATGACCGCAGCTGATGAAGATCACAGTGAGCCCCTGGGAAACATTGCTTTTGAGGGTGATAAATTACCTGTGTCCTACTTGTGAGCTGACCGGATGAAACAGAAGTTGGATACTGGTACCTCGGAGCCAAATTTGGTCAGCAGAAATATGTTCTATTTGGTCTGTATAGGGTTTTGTTTTTTAAAAGTTAAATTACTTGTCATTTGAAAACTGAGATATTTCTCACTAAAATACACCACCTCTTGATGGTTCTGGTCTCTGAGCCATCAGGAGACCCAGCAAGACTGCCTGGCAGTGCAGTGGCTGTTGTATGTGGATGTCGCACAGAGTCCCCGTTTTGCCATATTCGCACTCTGCTCTCCTCACTCATTTATATTAGCTGCTGGATCCTGAAGGCATTTGAACGAGAGGCACCCTAATGAAAGTTATGTGATTCTCTCTGCCAGTGTCAGGATCTACTGGGAGAGGATTGCTTTGTGTTTGAATTAAAGTTCCCCAGGACCTTTATCCTTCTGCAGAGAGCCTGGAGGAAGTAACTCCCCGGTAGGTGAGCAGACACACCCATCACCTCTCCCTACATCCCCAACTACTGTATAGCTAATTGGACTCTGGCTGTGTTTTTGGACTGTGGCAAACCAACCAGATGTTAAATTTGGACACCAGATTAGTGAGCTTGGGAGCCTCAAGCAGGAAAGATATGTAGACTCAGGTTGAAAATGGTGACCTTCGGAAGGTAGATTAATGATCGTAGCGGAAGGCAAGGTGGCAAAAGGTCACATGGCATCAGAGGAAAATGAGCTCCATGCTTTCCACTTCCACTGTGCTTCCTGCGATGGAATCCTCTGTCCACAGTGCTTGGGAATGATATTATTGAGCATTTAGGATTAAGTCGAACACTTCCTAGATGGCTGTGGTATACTGTGAACCCAAATAAAGGCCGTGCTCTTCCAGGGCTTGTATTTTGATGAAGGAAAACATCCATCTCCAAACAAAAGTGCTAATCATGATAAAGCATGGGACTTAATCATAACCACTAAGAAGAAAATAAAACTGGGTAAGGAAACAGAGAGTGGGCAGATGGAGCAATAAGAGTCGGTGGAGAGGTTGTTCCAGGAAGGCTTTTTGGGAAAGTGATATCTGAGCAGAGATACAGGGAAGAGGAGCGAGCTGCGTGGAGACCTGATGGTGGAGCATTCCCCCCAGATGGTTCACCAAGTCCAGGTCCTCAGTGGGAGTATGCTCGGCCTGGGAGAGCAGGAGAGAGGGCTCGGTGGCTGGAGGCAGCAAATGATGGGAGAAGAGGAGGTGAAGAAACTGGAAGGCTTCACAGCCTTGTTAAAGACTTTGGATTGTGCTCTGAGTGGGTCGTAAAACTAATGGGAAATTCTAAGTGTAGGTGTGATGATCTAGTTTGTATCTTAAAAAATATAATTGGTGTGTGGAGAGTAGGCTCCCAAGTAGGTAAGGTGAATGGAGGAAGATGGATTAGGAGAATATATAATGGTCCAGACAAAATACAGTGGTGTCAAGAAGTGGCTAAGCTCTGAGTCTGTTTTGAAAATGGAGTTGACAGGACATTCTGATGTACTGAGTATTGAGTTGAGGAGAAAAGAGCCAAGACACTTGAACTCTTGAGCATAAACACTGCTGTATTGGGTGGCATTTCACTCCTTTTTTGGAAAATGTCCCAAAGCAAAAAGCAAAATGGAAAAAATTGAAAACTTTATTTACAGGAGAAGAGTGAATTTTAATCTTAAACATGTAAAGCCTATCCCAAGTAGAGGAACACAGGGACAAGCTGTGCGGGAGGGGTTAGGGAGAAGCAGTGCAGATACATTGAGATAGCCCAGTGGTGGCAGATTTTATTTTTATTTTTTTGCAGTAGTAGGGACCAAACTTGGGCTCTTATGCTTCCAACATAGGTGTGATACCACTTGAGCTAAATCCTCAGGCTGAATGGCAGATTTTAGAAGGCACTAGAAAATTTGTATTTATTAAGGTGGGAAATACATCCTGACATGAAAAATCTATATCGCTTGTTTGCAGCCATATTAGGAGTTGGATGTATAGCTCGTGGAAGAGGCCTTCCTGGATATAGTTTAGTTCTGAGAGCAAAAGAAGAGAGGTTGAATAGAATCACCTAGGTGAGTCATCATATTCCTAGGAGCTGTTCTACCTTTTGGCTGTGGAAACAGCTTGTCTAGAAATATCTGGGCATGTTTCCTGCCAAGAGGAACCTCATGCAAATATTACAGTTGTTAAGGAAGATTTAGCTCCTTCAATTATCATTAAGAAATAAAATGGGGGCCAGAGGACTAGCTCAGTGGTTCCAGCGCCTGCCTCGCAAGCGCAAGGTCCTGAGTTGGATCCCCGGTGACCACATACAATGCTGGGTGTGGAGACTCATGCCCACCAGCAATCAATACCACATTCCACAGTGCCGGGTGTGGTGGCTCACGCCTGTAATCCCAGCACTCAGGAGGCAGAGACAGGAGGATTGCTGAGTTTGAGGCTTGCCTAGGCTACATAGTGAGCTCAGAAGTAGACTAAGTTTATTTGGATCCAAGTTCCTCTGAAAATGTTTATATATAAATGGTTTTTTTTTTTTTGAGACAGAGTCTCGCTTTGTAGTTCAGGCTGGCCCTTTTTGGTTTAATGTTTTGAGACAGGATCTCACTAAACAGTCCAGCCTGCCTTGAACACATAGCAGTCCTCAGCCTCTCAAGTGCAGGGATTACAGTAGTACCCCACCATGCTCAGCTGAATATATTTTTAAGGTTGAAAAAAATTTAGATTTTCCTAAAAACAATAAAGAGCTAAGAAGTTACAAGTGAATTTCAAGTCAAAATCTATGGTCCAGTGGGAAGGTAGAGAGCTAGATAAAACACTGGAATGTCTAAGTTGCTTTTGCCTTGAGAACATTTGTCAATTCTAATGTAGATTGTGATTTTTGGCAGTCTTATAGAACAAGAAGGTTAGAAGTGATAGTACCTGGCTTGCCCAAGGAGGAGAGTCTCATAGGAGACCATTTCCATATAAAGGTGGAACTTCTGAGGACAAAGGTGAATTAAAAATAAAACCATGCTTATCACTCTACAGAAATGGTGGGGAAGGTTGCCTTGGTATTGAGCAAATAGAAAGGAAAAAGGAAAGATAACTTGTGCTTATTGGCCAAACTTTCCACAGATTTTTCTAGTTGGTTATATATCATATCAGTTTAACCCTATCTACCTAAAAGAATCAGATATGAATCTTCTCTGGAAGAAGGTACTTTCCCCCTAATTTTCTAGAGTCACAAACAATATAATCAGAAATAAGAATGCATACATACAACAAAGCATGATGAAATAGCAGAAACAAAGTCTCACAAATTTTTTACGTGTAGTTAAGTATAGATTCAAGTAAAAAATTTTACTCATTATGTTTACAGAAATAAGGGTAAGCTTATAAATGTCTTCAATGAGTGGATAGCAATTAGAAGTGGCTTGGCAAATTTGAAAGAGACCAAACAAAAGTTCTAGAATTAAGATACCAAACACTGAAATCTAAAATGTAATGGCCTAACCTAGATATCTTATTAAACAAAATAAAAAGGAGTTTAATAAATTGACTGTTAAGGTAGAAATGATGATAGAGGACCCAGGGAAATAAAAAGGAAATATGCAAGGAAGATTAAAGGACATGGAAAATTGAATGAGAAGACATAAAGTACACTTGATGAGTTTTAAAAGGAGAGGAAAGAAAGAACAGAAAAGAAACAACTATTTGAAGAGTTAATGACTGTGATTATCCAGAAGTGATAAAATTTCTAATCCCCAAGTTTCTAAACAATACCAAAGGCAAAGAGAAATCCTAAAAGCAATCAGAAAGAAATAAAGAAAAAAAAGAAAAAGTCAAATTACCTTGGAAAGAGTATTTCCCCACTTTTGAATACTAACAATAGACAAAAGACTGTGAAATAGTCTTTAAAATAAATGATGATTTAGAATTGTGAAAACAAGGAAAATATTTTTTAAGACTAATGGAAACATAAAAACGTTTTCACATAAAGAAGAAAGACTTTTTTTTTGGTACTGGAGAATTGAACTCAGGACCTTGTGCTTTCAAGGCAGGTGCTGGAACCACTGAGCTAAATCACCTTCTAAGGTGATTTAAAAGTCTGCTCTTCTAACAGTAGACTTTTCTATCATTTCAGTAATTTTACCTCCTATAAGCAATCTTAATACATTGTAGGTATAAAAAAAGGGATTTCATATGAAAAATAGGGAATAAAGGAATTTGTTTTTGAGACAGGGTCTCACTTTGTAGTTCGGGCTGGCCCTGAACTCACTATGCAGTCCAGGCAAGCCTTGAACTCAGAAAGCCTCCTGCCTCTGCCTCCTGAGTGCTGGGATTACAGGTGTGAGCCACCACACCCAGCACTGTGGTGCGTGGTACTGATTGCCGGTGGGCGGCCCTTTATCATTGTATGTGGTTACCCAGGATCAAACCAGGGACCTTGCACTTGCTAGGCAGGCGCCAGAACCATTGAGCTAAATCTCCAGCCCAGGAATGAAGGATTTTAAAAAGAGATAAATACAGTATGTAGATAAATGTAAATATAGATGAAAAAGTATAAAACAAAATTTTAATGTATTGTAGGCTAAACTCAATAGAATTGAAATGAAAACAAAAATAGCTTGTAAGTTAATAAAGAAGGATAAAAGGTCCTTATATGGGGCTAGAGATTTAGCTCAGTGGTTCCAGTGCCTGCCTCGCAAGTGCAAGGTCCTGAGTTTGATCTCAGTAACCACATACAATGCTGGGTGTGGTGACTCACGCCCACCAGCAATCAATACCCCTTACCACAGTGCCAGGTGTGGTGGCTCATGCCTGTAATCCCAGCACTTGGGAGTCAGAGACAGGAGGATTGCTGAGTTCGAAGCTTGCCTGGGCTACATAGTGAGCTGAGGGCCAGCCTGAACTACAAAGCGAGACCCTGTCTCAAAAAAAAAAAAAAAAAAAAAAAAAAAAAAGTAAAAGTCCTTATATGATCTGAGAAGAGGGCAAAGTTAAACATACCCTTAAGCTAAGTTGACAATATATGTTGTAATTTCTAGAGTAACCACAAGAAGAATAGAAGAATGATATATAACATTCCACTTAGGTGGGTTAGGCCTATCTGTAACATATGGCAGGCCACAAGAAAAATTAAAGTAAATGATAGAAAAATACATACTGTCAAACAAGAGCAAAACATCAGATAAAATAGGCCTTATGGTTAAAAGCCTTACTAGAGATATATTACCTTTTTCACCAGGAAAATATTATAATCTGAAATTTGTATGTACCTGACAACAGTATACTGAATAAGAAAAAAAAATGTCAGAACTACAAAGAGGACTAGAAATGTCCACATTCATAGCTATATTAAGTGAGAACTGCTGTGACATCGTAAAGAAGAATTAATTGCTGTTATTTTAAAGGTTATTAGTAAAATATAGTAATAGTGACAACATGGTATTACTTCAAATAGTACAACAGAACAATCTGGAACTCTGGAAACTCCATTGTGTTTGTGGACTCTTAATGAATTACAAAGGAGATGCTATGATAAAGGTGTACTTTCCAGTAAATGGCAGTGGGACTCATTAATATAAATATGGAAAATATAATGAGTCACTTTACATAAGAAAATCAACTTCAAAGAAATTTAAATCTTTTAAAAAATTTTATGGGTACATTGTACATACACATCATATCATGATCACTCTCAATATTAGGAATTTGTACCAGTACGTGACACAATTTAATTCTCATTTTTTCCCATTCCCCTACCCACCCCACAATTCTCCACCCTCTAAATACATAAGTTTTGTTCCCCTCTTTTATTACCATCACATTTTTTCTTTACCCCTCATTACACCTCCACCACATTTGAAATTTAAATCTTAAAAGGGATTTAAATCTTTCAACATTGAAATTTGTAAGCTTTAAGAGGACAGAGAATATTTTGTTCACCACTGTGTCCCAGCATCTTCTACAGGGTCTAAAACCAAAGCTGCAGCACTGTGAGTACTACATACTAAGTACTTAAAACCATTCTTGAATGATAACTACTCTTATGGGAGGAATCCACATAAGAAGCCCAAAATATTATTTATTGTTTTTCTTTTATTATTTCCTTACACAAAAAAGTGGAGAAATAAGGGTAGTAGCTTAATGAGGCAATTATTAAAAATACTATGTGTTTAGCATTAGGCAAGTTCTGAGATGAAAAATACAGAAATATGAAATATGATCTCCACAAAAGTTTCTTTTCTACTTAGGACATGGGGACAAATAGGGAAATATATTTGACAGATCTAGACCATCTTTTAAAAAAAATACTGTTTCATATTGGAGCAGCAGTACAGGGAAGGACAGAGATGACACTCTCAAATTTAGAAAGCTGTCATGGAGGAAGAAAAGGCTTGAGCTGTATATTGAAGGAGAGTAAGCCTATGGGTATGAAGAGAGAAAGGTAGATAGGGGTGAGAATGAAGCATGGTTTGTAGGCAAGAGAAATTTAAGGTACTTGGAGGAACAGGACGGTCTTTCCAGAACAAATGATCCAAGTTAGAGGATAGATTATTTAAGAATAAATATGAACAAGTAGGTAGAAGATTTCTGAAAAAGAATAGGAGTGATATAAACATGAGCCTTATTGACTGTGAATAATGTATCCCTAGGAAAGTGAAAAAACCAGTTTGACATTGGCATAAGTTTGGGGTGGATGTAGGGTCCCAGCAGCATCTACTCTTCTGCTCGCCATGGGGCCCCAGCCCTGTCCTCTTACCTGAAGCCAATAGTGGAAAACATACCATGGAAGAGAGCACTGCAGAGAAACCGAGAGAACTTGCATCCAGGTGACACCATTTGGGTCACATTTGGTTTTTCCTTCATTGGGTAGTTTGAGTTGGGTAGATCATTTGGAAATGGAAGAATCAGAAGTGATATGAGAATAGACAGAAAGATCAGGAGAATAGAGTTAAGAATCCAGAAGCAGGCTGGACATACATGTGGGGATTTTATTTCACTGGACACTCCTTAATCTTTACTCTGGATTTTGTCTAAATGTCTAAAATTGGGCTATACCAAGACTCAAGCCTTGGACATCTTACTTATTCTTAGGTGAAGTTGTTTGGACTTGCAATATGAAATCTGTTTGTACATGCTTCTTAAGTTTATATTTCAAGTTTTCATTATTATTCTGAAGATTAAACCCTTAGATTCAGTTGTCCGCAAAATTTTCTACTTGTGTGTCTAAGAGAATCTGAAACTTAACATGTCTTCTACCAAACTCCAGACATTTAATCTCCCCTGTTCCAAACCACATTCTTTCTCTGTATTCATAGGCTTATAAAATGACACCACTGTCCACCCATTTTCTCAGGTCAAAAGCTTGGGAGTTGTCCTTAAGTCTTATGACTGCCACATTTAGGCCATTAACCAGTTTGTTGCCTCTACCTTGAGGTTATGGCCTGGGTCTGACTACTTCCCTAACCTTCCCAGTTCTGAACATGGCCCAAGTCAGCACTATTCCTTGATTGTATCATTGCATAGCTTCCTGAATGACCCTTTTACTTACTTCTACTTTTTGCCATCTTACAGTTTATTCTTCTACTTATGTTAATTACAGCAGTATTTAAAAAATGTTAGGTCATTGTCTGACCAAAATCATTCTTTCAAACCAATGTTTTCCTATTACATTTAGAATACCCCAAATCATTACCATGACTTTAAGACTCTGTATAATCTATTTTCAATTTTTCTTCCTGTGATCACTTTCCTACAGTTGTTCTTCCTGGAATGTGACAAGTATACTCTGAAGCCTCCACATTTCTTCCCTCCTTTCTTCTTATCTTTCTCATTCTCTCCTATTATTTACGTATCTGATCAGATATGACTACTATATGTATAATAATTCTTCTCTTTCCACCCCCAGCCTCCCTTTGACCATGGTTGAAGAAGTCTCTGAGTGCTTCCATAGCTGAGCACTAGGAAATGAGTCCTACGGAACCAGTCTCATATGTGGCTCTTATCTAGTGGGTACTCCAGCTCTCTTTCTAGGCAATGCCTTTCAGAGAAGTTTACTTACCCTTATATACCTTTGAACCAGAGAACTGTAAACTCTTGCAGATTACTGAGATGCAAAGTACTTTTCCTTTTAATGCTAACCTTTTCAGTTACTGTAATTTCCATGGCCTCAACTTTTTTTTTCTTTGAGACAGGGTCTCACTTTGTAGTTCGGGCTGGCTCTGAGCTCACTATGTAGCCTAGGCAAGCTTTGAACTCAGCAATCCTCCTGTCTCTGCCTCCCGAGTGCTGGGATGACAGGCGTGAGCCACCACACCCGGCACTGGCTTCAACTTTTTAGATGCTTCCTTTCTGATAAAACTGTGAATGTTTACATTTGTATTTGGCTATAATATTTGCTTCTGATTCTTATTATAAATCTAGCAAAAAGCAGTGAACAGTGTGCATGCCATAGCTGACCTGCTTTGAAATTTGCCACCATATTAGTCTGCCACCTTTAATCTCAGTCTCCTACAAAGTCTGAAGAGATGAATAAAATGTAGACAAATTTTCTGGCAAAGCATAACACACATGACTTGTAGCCCAAATGCCAGTGGAGCCATTGTTCCCAACTGAAACCTTCTGTGCTTGATCTTTACTGTCTAAATTTCTCTCAGCATTCTGGCCTCTGATCTCTCACCAGAATCTCCTCCCATCAAACTTGACCTGCAGCACTCTAGGGCTTCTGCACCCAGCATCTCAAAACCTTTCCAAGCTCCTCACAGAAGCCAGATCCAAGGGCTTCTGAGCCACACGATCAGGCACAGTCATGGCAACATTCCCACTTCTGAAGTGTCTTAATCACTTTCCTCATCACTAAGACATAATACCAGGCACCCACACCTTACGGGGGGAGAACTTATTTTGGCTTACATTTTAGTCTATGGTTGGCTGGCTCCAAGGCAGAAAGGGCATGGTGGGAGGGTCTATGAAAGGAAAGCAGTTCACAGCATGGGATCCAGGAAGTAGAGAGAGAAGGGAGGCTCTGGAGAGGGAGATATACCCTTCCTAGTCATACTGTCTCTTCCCACCAGAACCCACCTCTTAATATTACATTCAGCACATTAATCCACTGATGGCTATAGTTTCCCTATGATCTAGTTACTTCCAGAATCTCTCTCTGCCTCTGAACTATGAGGCTTTGGGGAGATATTTTAGATCTAAATCCTAACATGAATCATGAAGAATAAGAATAAATCAGAGAGAACTTATAACATCAGATATTTGGACTTATTTTAAAATTTATAAACAAACAAGTGTGGCATTTATGCTGGACTGGACAAATGGCTCTGTCAGGGAAGAAATAGTTTTTCCTTAACCTCTAAATTCTTTTTAAAAATTTTTTTTATCTTTATTGGTACATTGTATATACACATTGAGATCACACTCAATATTGGGAATTTGTACCACTATATGATACAATTTAATTCTCATTTTTCCTGTTCCCCTACCCACCCCACAACCCTCCACCCCCTAAATACATAAGCTTTTTTCCCCTTTTTTATTACCATCACATTTTTTCTTTACCCCTTATTACTCACTCCTCCACCACATTTCCCTCTGCATATTTTCTATTTTACATCGATCATACATTCTAGAATTTATTAACATCTTCAATTTTTTATACCAGAGAACAGATATGATATTTACACATCTGTGACCTATTTATTTCACTTATGAGTATGTTCTAAAGGTATATTCATTTGAATATAAATGACTCAAGCCTATTATTCTTTATGGCAGAGTAATACTCCATTTTATAGAAAAACTACACTCTTCTTTATCCAGTCTCCAGTTAATGGGCATTTGGGTTGTTTCTGAGAATGAGCTATCACAAACTGAGCTGCTATGAACATGGGTACATATATGTCATTATGATATGATTCTTTTAATTCTTTTGTGTATATTCCTTACAGGGCAATAGCAGGGTCAAATGGGACCTCTAATCCTAGTTTTTTAAAAGAATCTCCATATTGACTTCCATAGAGATTGTGGCAGTCTACATTGCCACCAACAGTGGAGGAGGGTTCCTTTTTCTCTGCAGCCTCGCCAGGATTTGTTACTGGCTAATTTTAACATAGCAGCCATTCTTTGTGGAATGAGATGAAATTTTACTGTTGTTTTCATCAGCATCTCTTGAATGACCAGTGATGTTGAGCGCTGGTCCTGGTGGCTTCACTGTTGAATTCTACAAAACTTTTAAAGAAAAGTTAATGCCTATATTTCTTAAACTCTTTAATGAAATTGAAAGGGAAGCAGTGCTCTCATATTCATTCCTTGAAGCAACCATTACCTGATTCCAAAAGCAGGCAAAAGACCCAACCAAAAAAGAGAACTACAGGCCAGTATCCTTAATGAATATTGATGCAGAAATCCTCAATAAGATATTGGCTAACAGAATACAGAGGGTTATTAAGAAAGTCATACACCCTGATCAAGTAGGACTTATACCATGGATGCAAGGTATAACATATACAAATCAATAAATGTAATACATTATATCAACAGACTCAAGACCCAAAACCATGTGGTTATCTCAATAGATGCAGAAAAAGCATTTGTCAAAATCTCACACCCATTCATGATCAAAACCCTACAGAAAATTGGAATAGATAGACTTTATCTCAACTTAATAAAAGCCATTTACAAGAAACCAACAGCCAGCATCATCCTCAGTTGTCAAAAACGGAAACCTTTCACACTAAAATCAAGAACAAGACAAGGATGTCCACTTTCACCAATCTTGTTCAATATAGTGCTGGAAACATTAGCCACAGCAATTAGGCAAGAGAAAGAAATAAAAGGAATAAGATACGTGAGGAAGAAGTTAAACTGTCGTTATTCACCAATGACATGATTCTCTATATAGAGGATCCTAAAAACTCAATCAAAAGACTGCTAGACTTAATTGCCAAATTTAGTAGGGTAGCAGGATACAAGGTCAATGCTCAAAAATCAGTAGCCTTTTTTGTATACAAACAGCAGGCTCACTGAGAGAGAAATTGGGGAGTCATTCCTTTTCACAATAGCATCTAAAAAAATGAAATATCTAGGAGTCAGTCTAACAAAGGAGATGAAAGACCTCTACTCTGAAAACTACAGCACTCTGAAAAAGGAGACAGAAGATATCAGAAAATGGAAAGACATCCCTTGTTCCTGGTAGGAAGAACCAGCATCATCAAAATGGCTATAGTCCCACAACTACTATATAGATGTGATGCAGTCCCGATTGAAATTTCAACAACATATTTCACAGATCTAGAGAAAATTATCCAAAAATTCATCTGGAATCACAAAAGACCTAGAATAGCAAAAGCAATTCTAAGCAACAAGGATACAGCGGAGAGTATTATGACCCCCAACTTGAAACTGCTATAAAGCCACTGTGATAAAAACTGCATGGTACTGGCAAAGTAACAGATCTGAGGATCACTGAAATAGATTAGAAGATCCAGAAACAATTCCAGATACACTAAGCTACCTCATCTTTGACAAAGGAGCCAAATATCCTCAGTGGAGGGAAGATAGCCTCTTTAACAAATGGTGCTGGAAAACCTGGGCTTTAACTTGGCATAGACTAAAGCTAGACCTATCTCTGTCACCATGTACAAGACTAAAATCCAAGTGGATTAGAGACCTAAACATTAAAACAGAAACTCTAAGTCTGCTGCAAAAAAGGTTAGGTAAAACTCTTGGAAACATTGGCTTACGGAAAGACTTTATGAACAAAACCTCTATAGCATGAAAGCTAGCAGAATAAATCAACAAATGGGACCTCTTTAATTAAAAAGCTTCTACATAGCAAAGGAGACCACCAGCAGAGCAAAAAGACAACCAACAAATTGGGAAAAAAATCATTACCAGCTGTCTCTCTAGAATATATACAGAGTTTAAAAAAATCATTCCTCCCAAATTTAAAGACCAATTCAAAAATGGGCAGCTGAAATGAACAGACACTTTTCAGAGGAAGAAGTAAAAGCTGCCAAGAAGCATATGAAGAAATCCTTAACCCCTAAATTCTCATTGGGATGGACCTTTATAACAAAATAAAAACTAAAAAGACTAAAATAAGCAGGATTTACATGTAGACAGCACATATGGCATGAGAAAAAGTTTATTAAAAAGTAACTCAAAGCAATGGCTTAGCACAGTGACTTATATAGAATCTTCAATAGAGAACAAATTTGTAGAGAAATGAAAGGACAAGAGGAAGTGTTTTAGGCTTTTGAGAAAAGAAAAATTAATGAAAGGTATATATACCTTAATTATATATAAAATTGTGTGTGTGTGTGTGTGTGTGTGGTAACTATGAGGTAAGAATTGTTTGCTTAGGTTTTTTTTTTTTTTTGCGGTACTGAGGATCAAACTCAGGCCCTTGTACATCCAAGGTTGGTGTGGTATTACTTGAGCTAAATCCCCAGCCCTGAGGTAAGAATTGTTTGTAGACTCTTCTCATACTGGTTCTATGCTGATATAAGTCTAGAGCAAACTCACATAAAGAAGAATTTTTATCCTTCCTGGAACAGAGAAAAATAAGGGAAGGAGAGCTTTCCCTCATTTCCTTTTATTACTTCTTAATTTCTTTTAGCTAAAAATCAATTTTTATGTTAAAGAGGCACATTTTGGAGTAACATCCCCTTGTTTCCTTCAATCCAATGAAATAGATTAAAGAGCTAAATTCCAGGCCCTGATTTCTTGACAGTAGCCCTTCCTTGTGGAGGGAGATGAAATATGTGTTGTTCTCATTTGCATCTCTCAAATGACCAGTAATGTTGAACATTTAAAAAATGTTCAAATGTTTTAATTTCCCATTTCTACTTTATCATCTAAGAAGTCTATTCATTTTAGATGCCCATTTTTGGACTGGGTCTTAAAGCGTTCTTCAGAGGATCATCAGATTTAAAATAAAGTAATAGTAAAGTGTGATCCTGGTCTTTACTGAAAGAGAGAACATGTCTTTTTAGTAAATAGTGCTGGTTCAATTTAATATCCATATGGCAAGAAATGAAAGCTAAATCTTAAACAGTTAATAGAAATAAATTTCAGCTTCACTGTAGATTTACATATGATTAGTAAGACAAGTTCAGGAGGAAGCATGATACAATATCTGTGTAATGTTAGAATAGGCAAACATGTCTTGAGACACAAAAGTACTAATTAGAAAGGAAAATACTGATAAACTAAAGTCAAGGACTTTTGATCATCAAAAGATACCATTGAAAGAATGAAAGAGCAAGTCAGTAGAAGAAGATACTCTAAAGAACTACAAATCAATAAAGATATGTAACCAATAGGCAGTGGATGAAAAACTTGAATAAACACTTTATATAGGGGATATTCAAATGGAAAGAGCCAATAAGTTTACTAAAATTTATTCAATCGAAGTAGTTCTCAGAGAGATCCAAATTAAAACTATAATACTTAGCTTTAGATATCTTGGCTAAAATGTAAAAGTCAGCTAACACTAAGTATTGACAAGAGTGTGAAATGGTGTGTCATATTTTGTTGGTGGCAGCAAAAACTAACACAGGTATGCCTAATACTCCAAACACTTCTTCTTGGTATCTAGTCAACAGCAATATGTTTATATGTTTACCAAAACACATAGGTTAGAATGTATATGCTATTTATATTACTCATATTTGTCTTAAACTGGAAGCAACTTATATTTCCAAAGATAGTAGAATGTTCTAAAAAGTCATAAATGGGAGACTGAGCATGGCTGAATAGAGGGGGAGCCATGTTGGATGGACTCAGAAAATCAACTAAAAACAAGTAATTAGAAGAAAGGGATGGACATCTAACATGATACCAAAATTAATCAGAACTAGGAGGCTTGTAGCCAAAACAAGACATAGGCATGGGCATTTATAAAAAGGTGAAGCAACCCGAAGTACTGCCTGCAGAACCTCCACCTGCACTCAGAGAAGGAAGCACTATTCTGGGAAATTCCCAATAAGTGAACAGAACCTTAATAGCATAGTCAAACTACACAGGACAGACTTAGGGTATAAGTCCCTTTGCCCTTTTTTGCCCTCATGCAAACAAAGGACATTGAGCCTGTATATTTTTGCTGGCACACACGAGGGCCAGTGAGTAGAAACTATTCCCTCTGCAACAGTCTGCCAGTTTGTTCTCATACTATGAGAGGATGAAAAGCAACCTATGACTGAGTTGAGAGCTGTCAGGGGTATATGGAGTGTGAGCAAGCCTGAGGCCTCTAGGGAGAAACACGCTAGTAGAGCAGAGTGGTAAGTCTGCGCGCCATAGCAGCTGATTGGAACCATAACAGACAGTGGGGAGAGGGACAGCGGCAGTAGCAGCCCTTGTAGTGGTAGTAATTCCAACTTCAGCACCCCCACCCGCCACCTGCGCCCAGCTGCATGAGAGAGAAGAGAGACATGCTGGCAGAGTGGAACAGAGGAGGCTGTGCAAGAGCCAGGAGGTACCAGGTATATGTGAATCTTTGGCCAGTTATAGGCTATATTTGTCTAAGGGCTCCTGGTATTGAAAGCCAATAGCAACTAGGTAAGCAAGAGGTGTGGAGACATACAGGTTAAGGAGACTTCATGGTTGGGCCACCAAGAGATTCCTAGAGAGTTGGTAGTTGAGTATTCAGGCCTCAATCCCCGCAGCCAGAGGCCAAAGTCAGCCTTCAAGTCTTTGGAGCTGAAAGAGCAGAGTTGGTGCACACCAACACGTTCACAGCCTGAATAGGAGTGTCCTGCACTTAGCACTAAGCTCTTTGTAGACTTCTGGGGTCACCCAACAGATTTGAGCCCCGAATTAGATGCTACCACAGAACTGGAGGCACTAGCAAATAGCTGCAGGCATGTAGTCAGAGAAATTTCACCTCTTTCTCTTCTTCTTTGGACTGTTTAGGTTTTTTATCTTTGTTGTTTTTTTTGTTCATTGCTGGTTTTTCTCCCCTAGTTTCTGGACTGTCTTTTGACTTTAGATTTTCTCATGCAAGTGAACACTGACTTAGTTTTTCTGGTTTGCTTTTATGTTCTTTTGCCTTGTCTTTTATTCTTTCTCTCCTATTTTCTTCTCCAGTGTCTCAAAGCATGGGTGATTTCCTTTGTTTTTTAATATTGCTTCTAAGAGATTTCACTTTATTTGTTTCTCCATTTCCCCCCATATCTTCCTAAATTGCCCCTGCAGGGGTCAGTCTACTAAGGAGAATACAAATTTCTGGTTTGTATTGGACTTGTTGTGTAACTATAGATCTCCTGTGGTTAATAGTTCCAAACTAATAATTACTACAGTTTGCCAGTTTCTAGGCTTTGCTTGATACTACTGTTGTTGCTAATTGTACTATGTTAGGCACTGTGTTACACCTGTTGTGATCAGTTGTACTTTCTTGTATGACAACACTGATTAAGTGGGCTCATAATCAGTCCAATACCAAAGGACAGGATGTCGAGCCAAATAGACAACTTCTCATTCCTAACAAAGTTGGAAGGTAGGATCTTGATACAGACTCAAAGGCTGAGAGCTAGGTACACCCAGAAGACATCTCTGAAGAATAGTCACTTCCTAGGGAAGGCTCAATACTATTGATACAGCTACCTACCATAAGCAATTTACCAGCATCAACACA
>PVIC010009810.1:0-44781 GCA_004025085.1 Thryonomys swinderianus
GGGAAAAGGAAGGAGCCCAGTGTGTCTGAGCTGGGACAAATACTGGGGCAAGATGCCCAGTAACAGGCAGGAACATAACACCAGCCCTTCTCGCTGCCTCTTGCAGAAGCCCACCCAGGATCAGGACCTGCATTCTAGCAGCAGCTGGCAGCTGGATCCCACGGAACTGGCCAGCAAGTTCACACCTCGCACCAAGACCCTGGTCCTCAATACACCCAACAACCCTCTCGGGAAGGTACCTGGGGATGGAGCCTCCTGGGGGCCACAGTGACAGCGGCAGGAACCCCACAGAGCTGTCAGGCCTCGGACGGTATGAGGGGCTGGGCCCTCATGGCTTCCCAGTGACCAAGGGACAGTCAGTGGCCTCCCCAGTGCTTCCTCGTGTGTGAAATGGAACCCAAAAGGATCCTGTCACCAGCTGAGGGTGCTGATATCTGAGAGAATGTCCCTAGTTCCCATCAGAGCCACTGCCACCTCTGAGCAGGCCCTGTGTGTGGGCACAGTCCCAGCCACAGGCCTTCATCTCCCCGGGCCCACAGGTGTTCTCCAGGGCAGAACTGGAGCTGGTGGCCAGCACACGATGTGCTGTGCATCAGTGATGAGGTCTATCAACCCCTCATCTATGACACCCAGCAACACATCAGCATAGGTGAGTCGAGCTGGCTGTGCTGTCCCTGGGCACTGTGACCAGCTAAGCCCCAGCTGGTGGCCTGGGCCTGAGCTGGGACTCTACAGCCTTGTGACCCATTGACAGTGACTTTACCCCCCCTGAGGCCAGGGCCCCCAGCAGCATGTTCCTCCCCAGGATGGCATCAACAAGTCCTGTCTGTAGCTTAGTGGCGATATCCCCAGCTTAAGGGAGTCCATGTTTACTCCTGAGCCCGGGCTACCCCTCCCTGCCTGTCACCCTGGCTCAGCGGTGGTTCTCTTTGGCCCTGGACAGCCACCCTCCCTGGCATGTGGGAACAGACCCTGACCATCGGCAGTGCTGGCAAGTCCTTCAGTGTCACCGGCTGGAAGGTAAGTCCATTGAGTATGGGTGCAGGGTATTCCTCCCCATGGTCCTTGGCAGCAGAGCCAGTGTGGAAGGGGAGAAAAGTTTGCCCACGGTCCCAGGGCCTCAGCCGCTCTTGTGTGCCTGGTCCAGGTGGGCTGGGTCCTGGGTCCCGACAACATCATGAAGCACCTGCGGACTGTGCACCAGAACTTATCTACCAGTGTCCTACACAGACCCAGGTGAGCAGGCCCAGGACTGCAGTAGGGTAGCGACAAACCACAGGAGAGCCCCCATCTAGCACAGTGGGGCACCTCCTGACCTGTTGTCCACCCTCTGGTGCAGGAAGCAGTAGCCCAGTGCTTTGAGCGGGAACAGCTCCTCTTCGGGAAACCCAGCAGCTACTTTGTGCAGCTCCCTCGGGACATGCAGCGCTGCAGGGACCACATGGTTGACAGCCTGCGGACTGTGGGTTTCAAGCCCGTGGTCCCCCAGGGCAGCTACTTCCTCACTGCGGACATCTCAGACTTCAGTGAGTGACACCAGTCATGCCCTGGATGAGTTGTGGGGACTGGAGCCCACCTGGGACTCAGCACAGCCTTGTCCCCAGAGAGCAAAATGCCTGACCTGCCTGGTACTGCGCATGAGTTCTATGACAGATGCTTCGTCAAGTGGATGGTCAAGAACAAGGTAGGCTGGGCCTCTGCCCGAGCAGCTGGGTGCTCAAGGGTGCCCAGGCTAGAGGCTACACCACCTGGGCTCTGCCGTGAGCCCTGGTAGGGTCCGTCCATGTCAGTAAGTAGGGACCCAGGCGGCAGCATTTCTTGCCCCTCTCTGGGCCTCAGTCTTCCCATCTGCACCGAGATCAGCTGAGCTCTTACTCTGAGGTCCATGCAGGGCACCCTGTGACCCTCATGCTGATTTCTCTGACTCTGCCCTTGTCTGACCACGGCCCACCCTGTCCTGACACCCATCGCCTCTTGACACACAAAGGGAGCTAGCGCTGTGCCCAGAATTTCCTCTGCCCTGACCCAGCACTTTGACTAGATTCAAGGTCTCTAGCTTTCTCTGTCCCCTGAGCTGTGGCTCCTGGAACACAAGCCCACATGGATATCTGTGCTTCCTCCTGTCCAGGGTCTCATGGCCATGCCAATCTCCGTCTTCTACAGTGGGCCACATCAGAAGGACTTTGACCACTACATCCGCTTCTGTTTTGTGAAGGTACTGGTGGGGCTGGGGGCCTCCCTGTGCTTCTGCAGGCCACAGGGTGAGGGCTGGTGTCAGGAAGGACTCATGTGTGTCACTGCAGGATGAAGCCACACTCCAGGCTGTCGATCAGAAGCTGCAGAAGTGGAAGGCTGAACTGAAGTTCTGAGTTCCCTCCTGGGCCGCACTGGTGCCTCTTTTTCCAAGTTCTAGAAATTCTCATTCGATGAAGCTGGTACTGGGTGATTGCTGCTGTGTGGTCCAGACTGTTCCTAGGGAAAACCTGTCCTGCCTGGAACACTATCTGCCCCCTTCCCGCAGTGCCTGGTACTGTAGTCTCCAGCGGAGAGAGGTTCGGGAGTTCTCTGCCCCTCCTTGCAACTGTGGCTGGCTCCTGCGTCTCTTCCAGCTGCCCTTGTCTTAGCTAGGGAGAATTGGCCCCGTAGTAGACCCTGAATCCCAGCCCTGCCCCAAGCCTTTTCCTGCCCAGGGTGATATTCAGACTTTCCCTCTACCTTTCCATATGTAACCTTCTCACCAGTTCAATCTTGAGTCTTTTCAGCCTGTAATAAAGTTTAAAATTGTTCTAATTCTAGTTGGCAGCATCTCTGTGCCTCAGACAGTGGGACCGATTGTTGAGCGGGGCTTGGTGAGAATGGAAGGAATCTAGAGTTCACACCCAACCTCTTCTTTTTCTACAGTAGTGTGTGTGTGTGTGTGTGTGTGTGTGTGTGTGTGTGTGTGTGTGTGTGAAAGCCAAAGCCCAAAGGGCTCAGGACTTTGGGCTTGTCTGAAGTCAAAGTCACATTCATTTGTCTTGTTCCTTGGTAAATGTGGATTAAACTGACAACCAAAAGAAGTTATGGAAATGAAAAGTAAGATGTGTCATGATTGGTTTAAATTCTCAATGTTGATTATGATCCTAAGGTATATATAAAATAAATATACCAATAAAATAAATTTTAAAAAGAAGCTATGAGACACGCAGGGATTGGGGGCACACACCTGTAATCCCACCAACTAGGAGGGTGAGGCAGGAGAATTTCTGTGAGTTCGTGGCCGGCATGGGCTACATAGAGAGACCCTGTCTCAAAACATAACCAAAAAAGTTGAAACAGACAGACGGTGCCAGGGCAAGTTCATTTGCTGAGGAAGCCCTCAATTGTAACCTTCTAATCCCATGGCCCAAAGGAATTTTTTTTTTTTTTTTGAGACAGGGTCTCGCTTTGTAGTTCAGGCTGGCTCTGAGCTCACTCTGTAGGCCAGGCAAGCCTCGAACTCAGCAATCCTCCTGTCTCTGCCTCCTGAGTGCTGGGATTACACGCGTGAGCCACCACGCCCGGCCCAAAGGAATTTTTATGAGTAACAAGCCACCGATCACTCAAGAAATTCCATGGCTTTTAGAGTTCTGCAACAGGAAAGTCCAAGTATAGCGCACCCGGAGGGTAGCCATCCAAGTGCACATGACAGTCAGTTATCTGAGATGCAGTTCAATGCTTACCCAGGCCGCCGGCCGCTAGCCCCGTCCCATCCTCCAGTCCAGGCTTCACTCCTGCAAGAGCCCAGCCCCGCGGCAGGCCTAGGCCTAAGCAACGCCCCACGCACTATGGGGCCTCGGATTGGGCAGCTTTCTGGGGGTGTGACCGGAAGAGGTGTATCTGAGCGGCAGAGGCGTGGCCCGCCGTGAGCTGTGAACATGGCGGAGCGTGGGAGAAAGAGGCCGTGCGGCCCGGTAGGTTCCGGTGGGACTCCAGGCAGGGCTGGAGCCGGGGACGTGAGGACGGACAGCCAAGGGGCCCGTGGTAGGGTTGGCCAGCACGTCTCGCTCACCGCGCTGAGGCCTGGAGCAAACCTGAATGTGCCGCACGCTGGTGGCCCGGTTCGGCTCAGCCGGTATGAGATCCCGGAGGCCGGGACGGATTCGGGTAGGCTGGAGCCGGAGTCCCGGCGGACCTCAGGCCGGGGCTGGATTCAAGACTTGGGACTGTGCTCACAACCCTGAGCCTTTCTGTGCCTCCCACAGTTATATTTGGAAAACTGGTGCCTCAGTTTCCTCTTCTGTCTCAAGAACTCACCGCGCCAGGTTTGGTCCAGTCACTGGGGTACAGCAGGTGTCTGCCCCCTTGACTCAGCAGTGTATAGTGGGCTCCTCACGACGCCGGCTGGAGGAGCAGGATGGCCGTGAAGCAGCACGTGGTCGGCCCCTCCAGATGGAACCGTTCAGCCTCTCACTCTTACTCCTCCGCTCCTTCTTCAGGGTGAACACGGACAAAGGGTTGAATGGCGGAAATGGAAACAACAGAGTAAGTGAGGGCCAGCAGGGAGGGGAGAGTCTGTGCCCGCCCTTCCTCCAGGGCATGCCATCAGTGCCCTGGAGCCTGGCCTGCAGGTCTCCCAGCTCCCCTGGTGGCTCCGGAGGCTGCAGGGTCCTGGACTGACCCTCCCTTACCCCCACCAAGCAGACTGTTCTCTTACCCAGAGAAAGAGGAGAAAAAGAAATGGAAGAACCTCAAGATGACCAAAAAACTGGAGCGGCAGCGGGCACAGGAGGAGCAGGCCAAGCGCCAGAAGGAGGAGGAGGCGGCAGCTGCCCAGAGAGAAGATCTGGGTGAGCCGGGTCCTGGGGAGGACACATGTGGCCTGCAGTAGCCGTGCTGCGGCAGAACAGTGTCATACCTGGAAGAGCCCTTAGTGACCCCTGGATTCAGACATCTTATCCTGATAGAGAAACTGAGTCCCAGAAAAGGGGGAGGGTGTTAAACGTTCTGTCTCTATACCTCTAGGGCTTTGTCCTTTTCTTTCTTTTTTGTAGTTGTAGCAAACATTGTACTGCTAAGCTAACTTCCAACACAGAACCTATGCAGGCCTCTGTGTGTGTGTGTGTGTGTGTGTGTGTGTGTGTGTGTGTGTGTGCGCGCGCACCTTAGTTTCCCAACTGAAGAGATTATAGATACAGCTCACCACACCTTGGTCGGAACATCATAATTTTTTTTTTTTTTTGCGGTACTGGGGATTGAACTTGAGCCCTTATGCATCCAAGGTTGGCATAGTATCACTTGAGCTAAATCCTCAGCCCAAACATAGTTTTAACGAAGTTTTTATTTGTACTGGGTATCTGTCTCCGGGAACTATATCCTCAGCTCTTTTTTCTTTTCCCATGTGAGACAGGGCTTTGCTGAGTTGCTAGGTTGCCCAGGCTGATCTCAAACTCAGTTACCATCCTCCTGCCTCAGCCTCCCATAGTACTAGGATGCGGGTGTATGCTACCACACATGGTTTATCTTTACAGTACTTTTTCTTCAGCACACTCTGTGTGCTTTGATTTCATTTTTCATCTAATTATTTTGCTTTCATAATGGAAATGTCTCTCTGTCATAAATAATACAGCCTCAAAACTACAGAAAACTGTAAAGAAGGAAAATTCCAGTGAGAACAGTGGTGAAAGTTGGTTCTAACATTACACCCACTGGCTCAGAAGAGAAATGTGCTGTTACCATTTTACAGCAACAAGCCCAGTGTCTTTGCACCTTTTCACCCTATAATTGGCCCTCATGTGCTTCTACATCCACCCTAACAAAAGTGATCTTTTCTCCTCAGCCAGACCCCAACTGTGAAAGTCAGGAGCCACAGGTCACCCTGGGCGAGCACAGCAGTTAGCAGCCATGATATCACTGGTGCCAGAGACCTGCGAGTCCTGCATGGATGTCATCTCCTGTGGCTCCCTCAGGGAAACTTGGGGCACAATGCAGTGGCTCCTCGCGAGGCTTTCTGGCTGCCCAGAGCCACTTATTTGACTTCCCTGGGCTACAGACTCCTCTGTAATGGGGAGAGGGCACTGGTTCTCACACTGTGGACAACAAACTCTGCAGGTGTTTGTCTCTTAAAAAAAAAAACAGGATTGGGGGCCGCGAATATAGCTCAGTGGTGCTGCACCTGCCTGGCAACTGCAAGGTCTTGAGTTTGATTCCTGATACTGGAGAAAAAAAATCTAGACAAGCAGGACAGTATTTGTACTACACGTTCCTCTTGTGTGCCTTGTTTTTCTCTTTCGGTTTTGTGAAGTCTCATTGTTTTGTGGAGTCTCTTAGTGAGTTCAGGCTGGCCTTGAACTCACTAAGTAGCCCAGGCTAACCCTGAACTCAGGACCTTCCTGCCTCAGCCTCCTGAGTGCTATTCCTGTTTGACAGCTGGAAGACTGAGGGAATGTAGGCCAGAGCCATGATGTTAACTTAGGCCAACACTCCTGATCACTGCCCGGCCTTGCTCGGCAGTTCCCCTGCTCAGAGGAACCTAGGAGGTCACCGTCTCCGTTTTCCTCCTGCAGGGACTAAAGTCTAGAGCAGGGAGTTGGATCTGTTTTGCTGATTTTTCAAATTCTTCCAGTTGACCTGGATATGGTGGTGTACACCTATAATTCCAGTACTCTCAGGCTTGGCAGAAGGATCAGAAGTTCGAGTCTAGCCTAGGCAACTTAGTGAGACTCTGTCTGAAGAAATAAAGAGGATCAATTGAATAGTTGTCCCGCCCTAAGCCCCAGTGACAGAAGGGAGTCAGGGTGGGATCTGGCTTCCCAGGCTAACCAGAAGTGCCTCTCCCTGCCCAGGACGGCCCTACACCCTGAGCGTGGCCCTGCCAGGCTCCATCCTGGACAATGCCCAGTCGCCCGAGCTCCGTACCTACCTGGCTGGCCAGATCGCCAGAGCCTGTGCCATCTTCTGTGTGGATGAGATTGTGGTGTTCGATGAGGAAGGCCAGGAAGCCAAGTGAGAGGCCATCCAGGGGCTGTGGGGCCTGGGGAGCAGGGCGGAGACAGAACCCTGCCCACCTACCCGGGTCCTCCTGGGGACCTGCCTGAAATGCCCCATCGTGATCTGCAGTGGAGACAGGGGCAGTGGCTGCCAGGGTCAGACTGGGTGGGAGGAGCCCCTGCAGAGGACTTCGGTGGGCGCTGGGATTGAACCCAGGTTCCACCCGCAGCCAGCAGTTCAATCTTGCACTCCATTGCTGTCCAGGTCAGTGGAGGGCGAATTCCGGGGCATTGGCAAGAAGGGGCAGGCGTGTGTGCAGCTGGCCCGCATCCTGCAGTACCTGGAGTGTCCACAGTAAGGCGGTGGCCCCCAAGTGTGGGGGTGGGGCAGTCAGCTGGGGTGGCTCGGCCCAGAAGCTCCTGAGACCCGCACCCTCCCCCAGATACCTGAGGAAAGCATTCTTCCCCAAGCACCAGGACCTCCAGTTTGCAGGTACTGAGTGCCCAGACCCCCGGCTCCCATCCCGGTCCCGGGAGGAGGGCAGCGACCACCTCACCCCCACGTGCTTGCTCCCCAGGCCTCCTGAACCCCCTGGACAGCCCTCATCACATGCGTCAGGACGAGGAGTCCGAGTTCCGCGAGGGTGTCGTGGTAGACCGGCCCACTCGGCCTGGCCATGGCTCTTTTGTCAATTGCGGCATGAGAAAGGTAAGGGCTGGAAGACGGGTTGTGCCATGCCTTGAGGACACCTAGCTGAAGGGGGCAGGCAGGGGCCTGTTGGGGTGGCCTGGCATTGGACCTGGTGTGGCGCCTTCATTGATGTAGACTGAGCCAGTGAAGATCCCAAAACAGGGCAGGAAATGAGGCCAGCAGCAAGTATACAGCCTTACACTGAGCTTTATTGAAATTGTGATCCTCCTGCCTCAGGCTCCCAAAATTACAAACAGTTACCACAATGCCTGGCGGAATTTGAATGATTTTTTTTTTTCTTTTTGAGACAGGGTCTCACTTTGTAGTTCAGGCTGGCCCTGAGCTCACTATCCCAGGCAAGCCTCAAATTTTGCAGTCCTCCTGCCTCTGCCTCTGAGTGCTGGAATGACAGGCGTGAGCCACCACACCCGGCACTGTGGTGTGTGGTACTGATTGTTGGTGGGCGTGTGTTACCACACCCCGCATTGTGGTATGTGGTTATCGGGGATCAAACTCTGGACCTTGGGCTTTACTAAATCCTCGGCTCAGCATCTTTTTTTATTTTTGCTTTTTGAGACAGGGTCTCCCTTTGTAGTTCAGGCTGGCCCTGAGCTCACTATGGTGCCCAGGCAAGCCACTGCAAACTCAGCAATCCTCCTGTCTCTGCCTCCCGAGTGCTGGGATTACAGGCGTGAGCCACCACGTCCGGCATTGTGGTATGTGGTGTTGATTATTGGTGGGCGTGAGTCTCCACACCCAGCATTCTTTGTGGTTACCGGGGATCGAACTCAGGTCCTTGCGCTTGCGAGGCAGGCACCAGAACCACTGAGCTAACCCTCTGGCCCGGCCCAGCATCTTTTGATAGTTTTTGTTTTGTTGGCTGAGAGGCTCTCACTGTGTAGTCCTGTGTACCCCAGGCTGGCCTCAAAATTGTGGATGTTCTCCTGCCTCAGCCACCCAAGTGCTGGAATCACAGGTGTGCACCACTATGCCCAGCTGTTACAATTGTGTGCTGCAAATGGTCTCCTGTGAGGGGACCACCCCAGGGGCTTGGGTGGGAGGCCCAGGCCTGCAGCCTGCAGCCTCCACCCCCCACAGGGTCCCCCAGAGCAGTGAGCTCTGCTGGCTGTGTGGGGGGAGCACCCATTTCTTCCGGCCTTTTCCTAGGAGGTGAAGATAGACAAAAACCTGGAGCCCGGACTTCGGGTGACAGTGAGACTGAACCAGCAGCAGCTCCCAGGTATCCAGGAGTGTCCCCAGCCCCTGCCGTGGCCTGACCAGCTTCAGGACTGAGCCCCTCTAGCCCCGGTGCCCGGCTGGCTCACGGCCTGTGTCCCCTGCAGAGAGCAAGACCTACCGGGGCACCGTCGTGTCGTCACAGGAGCCTCGCACCAGAGCCGGGCTCTACTGGGGCTACACAGTCCGGCTGGCCTCCTGCCTCAGTAAGACCACGTGTTCCCGCAGGGAGCACTGCTTGACCCTGACCCGGAAGTCACACTGGGCCCTCGTCCTCCTGGGCTGGCAGGTCCTGGGTGGCCTGGTGACTTCACTGAGTCCCGGCGCCCCTTCCTACCGCCCTCTGCTTGTCCCCCTGACCACACTTGAGCTTGGCCTCTGCTGCCCCATCCTTGTCCTCTCAAGGGCGGTCAGGGCCGGGCGTGGTCCCCTCACCTGGGGCTCGCCGAGAGCCAGAGGCCGCCACTGTCTCGTCCAGGTGCTGTGTTCGCCGAGGCCCCGTTCCAGGACGGGTACGACCTGACCATCGGGACGTCAGAGCGCGGCTCAGATGTGGCCTCTGCCCAGCTGCCCAGCTTTCGGTGGGTGCCACCTGGGTGGGGGGCAGAGCCACATAGAACGGATGTGCATAGGGATGGAAAGTCTGGGTCTGCGCTCAGGGAGACCTTGATGCGCCGGCACTGACCACGTCTCTGGGTGTCAGGCACGCGCTTGTGGTGTTCGGGGGCCTCCAGGGGCTGGAAGCCGGCGTGGATGCTGACCCCAACCTGGAGGTGTCTGAGCCCAGCGTCCTTTTTGACCTGTATGTCAACACGTGCCCAGGCCAGGGCTCCCGCACGATCCGCACAGAGGTGAGCCCACCCTGTCCCTGCCAGCCTGTGCCAGGACCTCGGCTATTTAGGGTACTCTGTGGATGCTTCAATGGGGGACAGGATGGGCACTCGGGGTCCTGTGGGCCCAGGCTGGGGCATCCTGGTGGCCTGCCCACCCTCCCAGGGCCTCCACTTCCTCGGCTGTGTGGCCTCAGTGGCCTAGTTCTGCCTGACCTCGTGTGGCTGCTCTCCCTCAGGTCCCCCACGTGTCTGTCCCCAGAGGACAGTGTCGTGAGGTGCAAGTGCCTCGGTGCCAGTCATCGCGGGCCCTGGAGCCCTGTGCGGGAGAGGCCCGGTTCCCAGGAGGCTCAAAGGGGCAGTGACTGTCCCCAAGCGCTCCAAGCCTGCCGGCCACGTGCTCTCTCAGCAGGACCTAGGGCTCCCCTGTCCGGAGGCCTTGCTGCCACCTTTGTGTCCCCCAGCTTTTTAGCCCCGTATGGGGAACACACCGAGGGGCAGGATAACACCAGGCCAGCCCTGCACCTCCCCGGAGCCCCGGGTGGTCGGGCCCAGTCGGCCCCAGCCGTTGTCCCTTGTCCCCCAGGAAGCCATCCTCATCTCCTTGGCCACCCTGCAGCCGGGCCTCACCCGGGCAGGCGCCCAGCCCACTTGAAGCGTCTGTCAGGATCAGGACACAGACCGAGCAGGGCTGGAACCGGGCCAGGTTCCTGCAGGTCACCTGGGACAGGACAGACGCGGCTCGGCTCCAGAAGGACCACCTTTAATGCCCTGTGGCTCCACACCACGGTCTCCACCTGTCACTTGCCACCGGCCGTGATGGCCTTGACGTTGCCTGCCCGTGCCAGGATGTTGGGCACAAAGAGCAGCCCTGAGGCCCGCTCAATGCTCTCAATGGGCACCAGGAAGCGCTCAAGCGGGATCGCCTCATCCACGGGCGCATTGGGCATCACGTAGGAGCGGAGCTCAATCTGCCCGCTGGCTGCCTCCAGGATCAGCACCTTGAAGAAGTGAGTGGGCACTGCCACGTGGTTCTTGCCGATGACCTGGTACTTCACATAGGACTTCCCATCGGACTCCGTCCTGCGGGTGGACCCAGCACTCAGCACCCGGGCCTCCCCTCCAGGGAGCCTGGCCTGAGCTCCAGTTCCATCCCGCCCAGCACCCTCGCCTGGAGGCCCCGTGCCCTCTCATCCTCCTTAAGGCTGGGAACGCTCCCTCTGGCTCCAGAGGGGTGACAATAAATGCTGCGGAGTGTCCTAAACCTCAGCTGCCCCTGGGACACTTGCTTACTGTTGGTCTCGCCCCTCAGCAGTGTACCAAGTGGGCTTTGAAGTCCCACCCCCTAGACAGAGCTTGGCCCGTCACTTCCGGCCCCTATCTCAGCGGGCACTTGTAGTGGAAGTTCATCAGTGCCAAAGCCACCACCCTGGCCATGGCCAGGCCCTGGGCTAGGTGTCACATTCCCCCTTTGCAAGATCACAGGCTTTGCCCCATTTTACCGCGGGGGGAGGCACCCAGCCAGCACCAGGGGACCAGGCAGTAAGGCCAGGTTCCTTCCCAAGCCTGCAGACTCCCTTCCTCCGTCAGCCCTGCGCTCAGAGAACCAGGAAAACCAGTGACCCTGACCAGAAGGTCTCAGTCCCTGACGGGACAGAGCAGGGTGGATATGAGGGCAGGAGGAGAGCGCTCTGAGCAGAGGGCAGGCAGCGGACCTGGGATGCAGGAGACTGCGGAGTTCCATCCATGCAGAACAGGCTGGCTGGGGTAGCAGGTACCCATGGGGCAGATGGCCAGAGGGCTCTGGTGACAGAAGTGGAATGGGGCTGGTATCCTGGTCCACATCTATGATCCCAGCACTTGGGAGGCTGAGGCAGGAAGATCACTGCAAGTTCAAGGCCAGCCTATATTGTATCCTGGGTTCCATAACCCTGAACTACAGGGCCAAACCCCATCTCAAAAAATAAAACGGTGGGGCTGGGGATTTAGCTCAGTGGTAAGTGCAAGGTCCTGAGTTCAATCCCCATTAACCACATAAAATGCTGGGCATGGTGACTCATATCCACCAGCAATCAATAACACATACCACAGTGCCTGGTGTGGTGGCTCACACCTGTAATCCTAGCCCTTGGGAGGCAGAGACAGGAGGACTGGTGAGTTCAAGGCTTGCCTGGGCTACATAATGAGCTCAGGGCCAGCCTGAACTACAAAATGAGACCCTGTCTAAATTAATTAATGACGGTGGAGGGCCAGGGTTTTAGTTCAGTAGTTCCTGCGTCTGCCTGGCAAGCACAAGGTCCTGAGTCCAGTCCTGGGTACCACACACCGGAGTGCTGGGCGTGGTGGCTCACACCTGTAATCCCAACACTCTGGAGGCAGAGTCATGAGGATTGCTATGAGTTTGAGGCCAGGGCCAGCCTGCACTACAAAGCAAGACCCTGTTTAAAAAAAAAAAAAAAGCAGGGCGTGGTGGCTCACACTTGTCATCCCAGCACTCGGGAGGCAGAGACAGGAGGATTGCTGAGTTCCAGGCTTACCTGGGCTACATAGTGAGCTCAGAACCAGCCTGAACTATAAAGTGAGACCCTGTCTCAAAAAAAAAGGTAGAATGAAGGGCCTGAGCTAAGAAAGCAGGTGAATGGTGCCCAGGTGCTGCCCTCTGGGTCCATCCTGGCTGTGGCCTCACCTAGGCAGGAAGAGCGGCCCGGTGCACACGTAGACATTCTGGTAGGTGCGTGTCAGGCTGCGGCTGTATTTCTCCAGGTTGTTCCAGGCCTTCTGGTTGAGGTGGGGTACCTGGCGGCAGAAGGGGGGGCTCAGGGAGACATGTCAGGTACCTCTCCTTCCGGTGGGCATGAGCCCCTCCCTGCAGCCAGGTGCCCACAATGGTTCTGCCTGGGCAAGGCTGACGGATGCTGGGCTTATTTCTGATATCCAGGCTTTCTGGTTTAGGAAAACGGGCAGAGCTCTGAGTCCTGGGGAAAGAATTCGGGTCAGAGGCTTGCACAGATGGATTTCACCTAGAGCCCCCTTCAATCCACACCCACTGGGTGCCACGTGCTGGAGGTACAAGGGTGGAGGCCAGCGACACGGCCTGGGTGGCACGATTGGCACTAACACCCGACTTCATGCCGCTTGCTTCCCTGGTGATGCTCAGATCCTCCAGCAACTCTGCCTATGGCTGGGGATGTACTCAGCATAGCAGTTAGAGGCCCAGGTTCAATCCCCAGTACTACCCTAAACAATAATTAACAGGGTGTGGTGAAGCAGTTTGAAGTCAGCTACACAGCAGGAGTATCTCCATAACAAAAAGCGCTTGAGTACGCCTCGGGCTACGTGGCGTCGGGCCAGTCACCTCACCTCTCTGAGCCTTAGCTCACAACCCAAGGGTAGCACTATCCTTGCACGCTGTCTTCTGGGAAGTGAATGACTGAAGGTCACCGTGATGTCCAAGCCCAGACCTGGGTGCACGGCCCTTCCCCACCCCCGGGTCTCACAGCCTGACCGGGCCGCGCGCCGGCCGGGAACGCTGCGAACCTGGGGCGCGACGTTGCTCAGGTAGAAGGTGTCGTCCATGGCCTTCTGGCTCCAGCGGTGGTTGGCGGCGGCGGCGAGGTGGCCGCGGTCGAAGCCGCTGCCGCGGAAGTCTGCGTTGGTGGCGCGGTGGTACGCGTGCACCGAGTCGTCCTCGCGGAAGTCGCACTCCCGGCGGTCGCCGTCTCCGCGGAGCCTCTCGGGCCGCAGCTGCTCGACCACCCAGAGCGCGCCGCGGGTGCGCGGGTCGTAGCACAGCACGTAGGATTCCCGGCTCTTGAGCTGCGCCACCCCGGGCAGCCCGTACTTGGCGAGCTCGCCCGGGGCCAGGCCGGCTGGTCCCCCGGACACCGCGGGCAGCTCGGCCGCTGCGGCCACGGGCAGCACCGGCAGCCGGCCCAGCAGTCCCGCCTGCGCGTCCACCCCGCTCTGCCGCCAGCGCTCGGTGGCAGCGCCCAGGCCCGCGCCCAGGGCCAGGGTCAGGGCCACACGCACCGCACGCATGGCGCCGCGGCCCGACCGGGGAACTTCGCGCTACGTGTCGCGGTTGGGGCGGCAGTAAGGTGGACGCTCCGTCCAGTCCCCGCGCAAACGTTCCCCAGAGCTCCGGAGCGAGCAACAAGGAGGTGAGACCGGCCCCCACGTGGCTAGTGCTGCGTCCTTTGCCCTTTTAAGACGCCAGGACAAGGAGGCGTGGCACCATCGCCTCAGCTCTGGATTGGCCGAAGTCCCGTTTCTGGCTCCGCCCCGGCGCGTTTTCTCCACGTTGGGGGGGGGGGCGCGCTTGCCCTCTGCGCATCTGCGCATGGGCGAAGAGTTGTACTAGGTCTCTTCCTACCCCTACAGTGCTTTACGCTATTTAGTCCTCAACACAGACATGAAGGACCTCCGAGCTGGCAGAACAAGTACGGGATGGATCCCAAGTCTGTCAGACTCCGGTCATAGTATTATTGGTCTGTGGGACAGGTGCACCGGAAATTGAACCCAGCTGCATTCCCTAACCCTCTTTAAAGACTTTTTTTATTTTTTATTTTTATCTTTTGAGACAGGGTCTCGCTTTGTAGTTCAGGCTGGCCCTGAGCTCAGTATGGAGCCCAGGCAAGCCTCGAACTCAGCAATCCTCCTGCCTCTGCTTCCTGAGTGCTGGGATTACAGGCGTGAGCCACCACGCCCAGCACTATGGTGGTGTGTGGTACTGATTGCTGGTGGGAGTGAGTCACCACGCCCGGTATTGTTGTATGTGGTTACCGGGGATCGAACCAGGGACCTTGCACTTGCTAGGCAGGTGCCAGAACCACTGAGCTATATCTCCACCCTTAAAATTTTATTTTAAGTTGGCTGGGAATGTAGCTCAGTGGCGCCGCACTGATCTCCATCATCGGATTAAACTCATGATCTTGTGCTTGCGAAGCAGGCAGTGGCGCCACTGAGCTAAATCCCTGGTACCTCAACCATCTTTTAAAATTTTAAAATAGGGGGCCGGAGATTTAGCTCAGTGGTTCTGGCGCCTGCCTAGCAAGTGCAAGATCACTGGTTCATCCCGGTAACCACATACAAGGATATACTATTGGGCATGGAGACTCACGCCCACCAGCAAGCAGTACCACACCCCATGCCTGTAATCCCAGCACTTGGGAGGCAGAGGCAGGAGGATTGCTGAGTTCCAGGCTTGCCTGGGCTACATAGTGAGCTCAGGGCCAGCCTGAACTACAAAGCAAGACCCTGTATCAAAAAAAAAAATTTTTTAAATAGGGTCTCAGTAAGTTACTAAATTGCCCTGGCTGAGTTCAAATCTGTGATCCTCCTGTCTCAGCCTCTCAGAATGTTGGGATTATAGTCATGACCACATGCCTGACTCCAAAGATTTTCTGGAAACCCAGCCCGATGAAGAGAGTGCAGGAGCCTAAGCTAACTGCTGGCTGGAGCAGCATTTGGTGTAGACAGAAAGTAGCAAGACAGTATTGTGAGATTTACAAAAGTTGATGTCTTTCGATCCAATTACAGGACTGAGCCGCGGAAACCAAATGGAAATAAAGGATTTGAGGCAGGGAGGGTGGGCACAGGCTCTCACTATGTAGTTCACACTGGCCTCAACTCACCACATGACCTGTACAGGCTTCTAACTCATAGCAAGATGTAGTGATCATCCTGTCTCAGCCTCCAAGTACAGTTACATGCATACAATATGCCATCATGCCCAGCTGCTAGAGAGGAACTTGAAGAGACTCAGGCCTCAAGATGGTGACATGATACACGGGCTGCAAGTCTCCCTCTAATTAAACAGTAGCTTGAGTTGTGCTGTAATTAGCACCATCTCATCCAGCAAGCCAGACAGGTGAGTGATCAGGACACCCCTTGCTATACTCCCATACTTTTCCAGGATTGCTTTGTTCTGAAGTTCTAGACAAGCCAAGGCAAATGATGGCTGCCGCACACCCTTGCTCTGTGTCCCCCTCCCTATTGGATCAATGTTCTCTAAGCAGCTACGCTGTAACCGTACAGGCTGGTTGGAGCGTGAGCCCTGCTGTCCATCTAAAATACCCTTGACGGTATCCCCAGTGGCCACCCCCTCAGGTTCCCCCCTGTGTCAGGGGCTTTCTCTCAACAAAACTTTCCTGCTCTGGGCCCTCTTCATCCACAAACCCTTCTGACATCAGGAGACAGTCTCAGCACATCTGACGCTGGCAGGTTGGAGGTGGTCCCAGGGCAGACTGGAGGCCCCACCGAGATCCTTGGAAGGAGGGAGAGTGTGCTTTGGTCTCTTGGCCGCCCCTTGAGTACATTCACTGGATGACTGAATTGTCACCCCTTGCTTGCGGGTTGCCCAGGCCTTTTTTGTCAAAATGATAATAGGTTTGAGAGCGTGGAAAGATCCTGATTGCTTTTTTTTTTTGCTTTTTTGAGACAGGGTCTCGCTTTGTAGTTCAGGCTGGCCCTGAGCTCACTATGGAGCCGAGGCAAGCCTGGAACTCAGCAATCCTCCTGTCTCTGCCTCCCAAGTGCTGGGATGACAGGCGTGAGCCACTGATTGCTTTTATATTTTGGTTTATTTAATGGGATACCTTTTATTTCTCAAACAGGGCCCTGTATTCCTTCCTTGGCTGGCTTGGCCTCTTCCTTGATGGCTTGGTCTCTTATTATACAGACTCCTTGGGATGGCTTCAGCCTTCCGGTTGGCTGCTGCTTGCTGCTCTCAGGCATGTCAGAGGGCCCAGAAGCAATAGAACAGGTTTTGCCCACTCACCTTTTATATGGACGGCTGTTACTATGATTAGGAAATGATGATACGCTTCTTTTTGCAATACTGAGAATCTTCTTCCTTCTCAGTTGAAGGCTCCTAAATCCCTAGAAAATGAGGTCTGTGCACAAAGGCACCAAAGTTAGGTAGCACTTGCCCCGCCTTCCCAGACACAGAAAGAGACATCCGGAGGCGGGTGCTCTCCGGGACACACAGCAGGTTCACCGGGGACAGAATTCCAGCACATCTCATCCTGGCTCAGACGGGACTCAGGAACCACCTCCATCCAGGAAGACACAACACAAGGATGGGGCCCACGCCAGGTGTTGAGCAGGGGTCCCCCACACAATCCCTGGGGACACATCCTCAGACACTGTGGAGAGGACTGATCTCTGGATCACATGGGTAAAACGATCTGCAATATGCACATATTCTGATCCCCAAGTCCCTCTCATCTACACTTCTGCTCTAACCCTACCACTCGGAAGGCTGAGGCAGGAAGATTGCCTGGAGTTTGAGGCTGGCCTTGATTGGCTGGCAGTCAAGGTCCTCCTGAACTATATAGTGAAACTCTGCCTAAAAAAAAAGTTTCGTTTAAAAAAAAAAAAATCTGGGGCCGGAGGGTTAGCTCAGTGGTTCTGGCGCCTGCCTCGCAAGTGCAAGGTCCTGAGTTCGATCCCCAGTAACCACATATAATGCTGGGCATGGAGACACGCCCACCAACGATCAACACCGCATACCACAATGCCGGACGTGGTGGCTCACGCCTGTAATCCCAGCACTTGGGAGGCAGAGACAGGAGGATTGCTGAGTTCGAGGCTTGCCTGGGCACCATAGTGAGCTCAGGGCCAGCCTGAACTACAAAGCGAGACCCTGTCTCAAAAAGAAAAAAAAAATCTGCCCTTCTGATCTCTCCACCTCTCTCCGTCTCTGTCTGTTTCAGACTCTTTTCTCCCTCTCTCTCCCTCTCTCTCTGTCTCTCCCTCCCTCGCTCTCTCTCTCTCTCTGTCTCTCTCTGTCTCTGTCTCTCCCTCTCTCTCCCTCTCTCTCCCTCTCTCTCTCTCTGTCTCTGTCTCTCCCTCCCTCGCTTTCTCTCTCTCTCTGTCTCCCCTCTCAGTTAGACATTGTTGGCCTGGGCCCTCGGTCACTGGCATTATTTTCGGGTTGGTGCTGCTCCTTTCTCAAGTGGGGCTGTAGTAATAGTCAAAGTCCAATACAGCTTTTGCTTTTAGAGACCTGCTTTGCAGTTGGAAATGTGAGCGTGAGCCGGGACGGGACTTCAGGGGAAGTAGGTGCATTTGAGGTCGGGGTGACTAATCCAGCCCAACCATCCTGGCCTCACTCTCCAGCCAGCAGCCACCGCTCTGGAGCGCCCGAGGGACACCCTGAGGGCACCAGAGAAAAGAGGGATTAAAAAGGGCCTCGTGGCTGCAGTGGTTTTCAGATGGGAATCTCCTGGGCCCATTCCCCTGCTCCTTTGAAGTGTGTTCTGAAACCCTGGGGATCATTCAATCCCCAACTGCTAAGAAAGTACTGTTTAATCTGTTTCCATCCCACAAATCGGACCCGTCTCACCGGCGAGCCAGCAAGACAGATGGGCCCGAGGCACTCTCCGCCCGCTGCCTCTGGTCAGACTCATCTCCTCCCAGGAGCCTCAGGTAGGCACAACCATTGCGGAAATAAAGGCCAGCTGGTCACTGGGTTCTGGAGCCGGCCTTTCAGTCCGTTTCAGCCCTGGCCTTCCTTCCAGCCATCACAGCTCAGGGACGAGTCACTGGGGAGGAGGCCTTTGCTACTTCTCACAACCATTAGGGTGTGATTGGATGGTTTTCTCTTCTCCCATTCCTGTCCCTTTGAGTGCGTGAACCCAGATCAGGTGCGTTGGCTCCCTCTAGTGGTAATAAAATAAATCCTAAAATACAGGCAATTAATAAAACTGGGAGAGGAATGAACTGCCCCACTGCAAACATATCTTAAACACCCCACTATTTTCCCTTACCTGAGATAATATCATCTAAGGCCTAAAGCCAAAAAGACTTTCCATTGTTGACGAGGGCATAAGGTTTACTTACAACTTGTGACAGCCTAGCAACACTCCAGTCTTGCAAATCCTAAACCCCAGCGGGGAATGGAGGTTCATACAGGACCTTCGACTGATAACTTTTGGGGTAGTGCCCATTTACTGGGTGGTACCAGCCCCAGCACTCTCCTTCCCAGGCCGCCAGAGATGCTGGTGGTTCCCGGTGTTAGATTTAAAACGTTTTCGTTTATATTCCTCCGCATCAGATTCCCTGTTTCCTTCTGCCTTTGAGAGTCCTACGACCAGGCCTCTCAAGTGAGGAGGGCTGTCCTGCTTCGTGAATCCAGAGACGTCCTCATCTTCTTTGGACAAGTGTTTTCTCATAACTTGGCCCATTTCGAAGTCCCCAAGTCACGGTCCTGCCCCGTGTGGATGATGATAGTGTCATGTGTCTCTCAGAAGAGCCCTCCAGCCAGGAACTCGCACCCTGATAAATTTCCCAGCAGACAGAGGTTACAGGGTCTTTAGGTCTAAGGCACAAGCTTTTCAGCCTTGAGGTAGAATACTTGGGCCGTCTCACATTTAAGGAAACCCAAAGCCTGGGGGAAGAAATAATTAAACCTGTCCTCCTCTCCCTGCAGTTTGAACCCTGAAACAGCTGAGATGATTCCTACCAGTTACAGGCCTTGCCGCCTTTCAGTAGAGTATGGCAACATCACACAACCTCTTTATCAGCTTATACAGGAAGCCCAGAGCGCAGACACCCATATTTCAACCTGGGAATCCATTTTCTAAACTGCATTTCAGAGGCCTAAACTGCGCCTCTAAGTGCCCTGGTACTGAGCCTTCCCACAGGACTGCGTTTGTTTCAATCTGCGTCTCTGCAGCCTGCAGGGCTTCGTCCTGAGCTAGACACAGGAGGAAGGGGCAGCCCGCTGGGCTCAGGGCTGTGTCCCTGAGGCTCTTGTGGTGTCAGATGCACCCAAATGACGGCAGGAAAATCTCACTGTGTGAACGCCCAGACAGCCTTGCCGGCCCGAACTAGATCCTCTTTTTTCTTTTTCTTTTTTTTTTTAAGCAAAACATTTATTGGTACACTTTAGATATATAATGATAACATTCATCCTAGGGACTTTGTACGTGTACATGATAAATCTTGCTGTTGCTTCCCCCATCCCCCTCTCCTCCCCCCAAACCCCTTTCTCCTCTTTATTTATAAAAGCTTTGTTTCCATTTTTTTCTTTTATTCTTTTTCTTGGCCCTTCTTTCCTCCCCCCCCTCCCTTGTTCCCTTTTCATCTGAACATTTTCTTCCCATTTTCCAATATCTGTCACACATTTTGGTCCTCATTTCCGGTTTGGGTTTGTCACACGAGAAAAACAACGCGGCATTTAAACATGCAAGCCCAGTTATCTCACTTGAGGGACTGGTCTCACGGCGCGCCCGTCTAGCCAGAAACGCGAGCCCGTCCTTCTCCCTGGGGGAGCAGCGCTCACATCTTACCCAGCGGGCGGCTGATGTAGACCCTCTTCTTTCCGGAGGGCTCACGGGGGTGGGACCGGCTGTAGTGACCTTACGAGACGCTGAAAAACATCTGACTTGCCCCTGGGACTGTCACTCAGCTGGCAAAAGTCACAGCCCCGACAAGTGCTTTACAATTCAGAAAGGACAGAAAGAAAGGTAACATCAGTACCGTTCCAAGGATGCTGTCCTGGTGCCGCGCGCCGGTACAGCGACAGGGAAAGAGAGGAGCAAGCAGCCAGTGGACTCCCATAAAACACCACAAAGAGACAGATGAGCTTTTGTCATCCACCTGCCGTCCGAGGGGGCAGCAATCGGCCTGGAGGGCAAAAAGGACTTGAAGCAGATAGGTAAGCGCTGCTGACGCAACTGCAAAAGAAGCCACTTGAGCCCCTCCTTACCCTCAGGCCTCCCGATGTGGGAAGGGCCCCTGGTCAGACTCCATCCAAATATCCTCAGTCACAAACAGACGGCTCTCTCCCGCCCTCTCCCCTGCGCGTCAGCCCCTCCATCTGGATGGTCACAGACGCTGTTGAGTTGTCTGCTGCTGATCAGCAGAGAGGTTACCGCTCGTTTGCATCAGACTCCCACTTGGGGAGGGACCGGGCCCACCAGGGCCTCAAAGGCACTGACAGGGAAGACTCCCTCAGCTCGTAGAGCAGACGGTTGAGACCTGGGAGCTTTGCCCAAAACAATCCTCTTCACCAGACCGGAGCGCCCCCCAGGGCTGCAGACCCGCAGACACCGTGGAGAGGACAGGCAGCTTGCTTTTACCCACATGCCAAAAGCCACGCGATCCAGGACACACTGCTCTGAGGAGACAGCGTCACTAACTGGTCCATATCTTTCCTTGCAGAAAAGAAAAAAGATGAGAGGTAGAGAAGCTTTTGCTTTTGGACACATCCCCAGGGCCAGGTGTGGCAGCGCAGGGCTGCTGCGAGTTCTAGGGCAGCCAGAACTACATCGTGTGACCCTGTCAAAAAAAAAAAAGCCCCTTATGTTTGAAAGGAATCACCCGAATCACCCCTCTCCGGACACGGCTCCATCAGTGTGGACGCAGCCTAACCGCACAGCGCCAAGAGTGGTTCAGCTGCCTGGGAAAAGGTGCGAAGCCCCCAAGGACACTTCCTGGTCCTTCAGAACCAGTTTGCGGCGGAGCTGCCCCCTGGTGGACAGTAGATGCGTGCGGGGACTTACAGGGCTCCAAGGCGGAAGCGCAAAGCTACTGACCAACCCGCAAATTTACCCTGTCCCGCCGGCCGGGGAGCGCGTTTCCCCGTGCGACTCATGCGGCTGCTGCCTTTGCCCCCTCGCTGGGGTTAGAGGGTGTCGCGCACCGCGGCGGGGCCTTGGCCAAGCGCAAGGGGCCCTGGGTGACCCTTGAACTTCTCCATCCTAAGAAGTTAGATCGCTGAGGCGAGAAGGAAGCGTCCCTGATCCTCCTTTGGCGAGTGCTTCCTCGGAGGTTAAGACACGAGACGGAGGCAGCCCGAGCTCGCGGGTCCCTCTGGCCCTCCCGGGGAGGCCGTCACCGCCAGCACTCGGCCCGTCAGCCTCGCGGCCTAGCTGTGGACGAGCCGGGCGAGGCGCCCACTGTGCCGCTTGCTGCAGGCCGGCTTCGCCCCCGCTCTGCGCCGCGTTCGCCAAGGGACGCCCTGCTCTCGGGCCTGCTCGGCCGGAGTCTGAGCCCTGGCTGCGCACGCTGTGCCTGCACTAAAACAGACCCGACGGAGAGCTCCGTGGCCCCCACTCGGGACCCCTCCTGGGTCAGGAGTTTCTCTCTATAAATCTTTCCTACCCTCAGCCCCTTGTCCTCGGTTCCCTCTCGGGAGACGCAAACTGGCAGGTCTGACCCCATGGGGCTGGGAGCTGCTTCCCTAGGACAGTTTTAAGTTGATTTTGTATATGGTGTGAGGTAAGGGTCCAATTTCATTCTTCCCCATATTGATGTTGTTTTCTCATGTTTATTTTGATTTTTTGAGACAGGGTCTTGGTATGTAGTTCAGACTGACCTTGAACTTGTGATTTTTCGCCCTCAGACCTGCAGGTGCTAAGATTACAGCTGTATACCACCACGTACGGCTCCATGTCATTTTTGACACAGGGTCTTGCTAGGTAGCCCAGGCTGGCCTTGAAACCACAGTGATCCTCCTGCCTCATCCTCTTAAGTGTTGGGATTCCAGGATGCACCACCATGCCCGGCTGTCAGCAGCAGCTTCTGTTGTTTTGAGACAGTGTTGCTATATATTCCAGGCTTCCTCAAACTCACTATGGAGCTCACACTAGCTTCAAACTCATGGCAATCCTCCTGCCTCAGCTTCCCAAGTGCTGGGTTTACAGCAATGCGCCAGCACATCTGGCTTTCAGCATTTTTTTTTTCTTTTTGGAGACAGGGTCTCGCTTTGTAGTTCAGGCTGGCCCTGAGCTCACTATGGTGCCCAGGCAAGCCACCGCGAACTCAGCAAGCTGCCGCGAACTCAGCAATCCTCCTGTCTCTGCCTCCCGAATGCTGGGATTACAGGCGTGAGCCACCACGCCCAGCATTATATGGGGTTACCGGGGATTGAACTCAGGTCCTTGCGCTTGCAAGGCAGGCGCCGGAACCACTGAGCTAACCCTCTGGCCCCTCAGCATCTTTTTTTTGAGACAGGGTCTTACTTTGTAGTTCAGGCTGGCCCTGAGCTCACTCTGTAGCCCAGGCAAGCCTCGATCTCAGCAATCCTCCTGCCTCTGCCTCCCGAGTGCTGAGATTACAGGCTTGAGCCACCAAGCCTGGCATTTGTGGTATGTGGTACTGATTGCTAGCGGGCATGAGTCACCATGCCTGGTATTGTTGTATGTGGTTACCGGGGATCGAACCAGGGACCTTGCACTTATTAGGCAGGCACTGGAACCACTGAGCTAAATCTCCAGCTCTCAGCATCTTTTTTTATGCTAGGGATGGAACTCAGGACCTCGCACTTGCCAGGCAGGCACGGCGCTGGTGAGCCGTGTTCCCAGCTCAGCATCGTTCTGAAGACCCCTCTTCTCAGTGTTCTTGGCACTTTCGTAGGAGATGTGGCGACACTGTGTGTGATTCTGGGCTCGCAGGAGAGGGCGCGGGGTGGAAACAGGGCCCGCAGCCCTGCTGAGGGTGCAGGCTTCGGATCTTACACTTTCCTGTATCTGCGTTCAGTCCACTCTGCTGGAGTCTGTAGGGTTTTCTCCGTGTAAGATGAAGCTGTCAGCAGACAGACAACCCCACTTCCCCCTCCCATGTGGCCAGCTTTTTGTCCCCTTTTGCAACTGCTCCCAGCTAGGACCCAGGTGCTGCCAACCTGCAGTGGCATGAGGGGCATCCGTGTCTTGTCCCTGACCTTCCAGGAAGACCTTTCAACTTCTCACCAGAGTACACCATTAGCCATGGGCACCTCATGGCAAGGTCTATTCCCTTTTCTTGTTTTTTAATTTTTTTCCTTTTGAGACAAAGTCTCACTATGTAATCCAGGCTAGCCTTGGACTGAAAGAGATCTTCCTGCCTCAGCCTCCCAAGTGCTGGGTTACAGGCATATGTCACTATATCAGGTCTCTTTCAGGCTGTCAAAAGGTTTTAATCATGAAAAGATCTGTCAAATCCTTTGTTTCTACATCTAACAAAGTGACTCAAATATATTTTTTTTAATGGGGTCTCCCTGTGCATAGCCCAGGCTGGCCACAAATAGTCAGTGACCCTCTTGCCTCAGCCTCCCAAGTGCTAGGACTACAGATGTGCACCACCGCTCAGCTGAATGAAGTATTTTAAAAATCTAAGAACTACCTGCCTTGTGACCAGGTAGCACAGCGGCGCCACACGGGCTCTCTCCGAGCACGCCCTGGCCTTGGCAAGACCGGCTAGGAGGCCCTGACTCCAGCCTGTTCCTGCTCAGGGCCTCGAAGGTGTCGGCCCCTCCCAGCACCAAGGCCCACTGCAAAGAACATAGGATTTATTAAAGACAACTGTCGTCAACAGCACTGATTGAGAACAGCCCACTGACCCTCCGGCTGGGACCTGGGACTGCGCAGTTGTCGGCCTGGGGGCAGCTTCCAGCAGGAGCCTCCAGTACAGCAACTGGAGACCCCCGAATCCTTGGAATGCGCCAGGTCAAGTCCCCGCCCAGGCAGCGCCCCCCAGCTCCCCCTCGTGCGGAGGCCCCAGACGGCACCCGGACGCGGCTCTCCCGCAGAAGCCAATCAGATGTGTGACTCGGGTAGTCGGATGCTGGAAGGGAGCAGCCCGGACGGAGGGGATCCTCAGCGGTCCCGGGCAGTGTCCGTGGGGTCGTGTGACCCACGTGAGGGTGAGGGCCCGCCCTGGGCTGAGGAGGTCAGAGCTGGCTTGAGCCACTCGCTGACACGGGGGGGGGGGGGGACAGAGGCCCGCAGCCAGGGCTGTCCGCGCCGTCTCCGGGTCGCTAGTCTCCTCACACCGTCCCGGCTGAGCTCGCAGCCCTCCCCGCCGGGACTACTGCAAATCCAGGAGGCTGTCACGGCGGGGGGGAGAGGTGCCCACGCGGCCGAGGGCCATGAGCAGACCGGGCTGCACCCCCCTTCCTCCTCCCACCACCTCCGTCCCCAAAGCACTTGTAACCTGCAGTAAATAGGCAGAGTCTGAATAAATAGTAAGAACTTCCCAAGTCTGTGCTGGCCCTGACGAGGGCCTCATGGATCTCCCGGTTCCGAGATGCAGGGCTGGAGGCTGCCTGGGTCCTCAGCTGCCCCGTGAGGAACTTGTACAAGTGGCCCTGGACCTAGAAACCAGGTGAGTGCCAACTCTTGGAAGCAGCTGCCGCCATGTCCTTTCCCTAGACGGGAGGCTCCACTCTCCGTCTTCTGCCTCCCCAACCTGGGCAGGATGCAGGCGAGAGGTGCAAGGCGCCAGGGGCCACCATCCTCGGCAGCCCGGGGCGCGGAGATCTCCGAGGGAGACACCAATCCCACCTCAGGCTGCGGCCCGGCGCCTCGGGCGGGGCTGGACCAGGATGCGGAGGCTGAGCCATCAGCAGGGGCCTTGCTGGGCTGCGCCCCTCATTCTGCCTTTGCACTTCCTGGAGTGGAGGATGGGGAGGCAGGAAGAGGCTCCGGATAAGGCACCCCAAGACAGAAAGGCAGGGGAGAGCAGCAGGGGGACCAGGCCTAACACCCCGGGGAAAGAGGTGCAGGGAGACGGAGGCAGAGGTAGAGACAGAGAAGGGGAAGCCCGACCCTGGAGGCACCCGAGACACCCGCGCCCACTCGGACACGCTGGGTCTGGATCCTGGGACACTCCCCAGCGACACGGGTCCGCGGCGGGAGGCAGAGGTGGGGCCTGGGCCTGGCAGTCACTTAGCTCCTTTGGCGACACTCCTCATGGAGAAGCCGGAGCACCGAGCCCTGGCACTGGCTTCTGGCCCACGTGCCCAGCAGCCCCCGCCCAGCACCCAGGAGAAGGCTGGGAGCAGGAGGGTCGAGGAAGGCAGCAGAGCAGGGGCGGGAGGGGCCCTGGACCAGCCTCCCTCTGCCTGAGCAGCCCCTGGCGCTGCCCCACGGCCAGGGCAGAGGGTCCCGGGCCAACAGCATGGAGAACACCAGGCCTGGTGGCTGAAGCAGACGGCACAGCGCTCCCTGGAGACCAGAGCCTGGGCGGCAGGAGCCAGGCGGACCTACAGCAGCCCTGTGAGCCGAGGACCCCAGAATCCACGCATGGGATGGGGCTGTGCTCCCCAAACCGCCTCTGGCTGCCAGGCTACTTGGAGTCCTGGAGTTCCTTGGCCTTCTGTAGGATCTGGCAGACGTCTGTGATGGGGTAATCCTGGCACGGGAAAGGCCGACAATGTGTCCCCTGTGCCACAGCGACACCCTCTCCACTGCGGCCTGTCACCCCGTGCAGACTGCCCATGCCCTGCACCCACTAACCAGCCTGCCCATAACAGCCCGAAGGGTCTCGCAGGCTTTCTGGGACCAGGGCACCCGCCGCCTCTCCGGAGAGCCCCACTCGCCCGGGCCGTGGGGCTGAGCTGTGTCCCCGCACTCCCCGCGTCCCTCTGCGGCCTCAGGGAGGCCTGTGTGAAGGCGCCCGCCTTAGACACCAAGCTGACGACGATGCCTCGGACAGGCAACCCCAGGCCAGGCGCTGGGGAAGACAGAGCCGTGCCCTTGACCACGGTGCTCTGCACCACCGCGCCTGGGCGAGCTGACTCATGGACAGTGCAGCTCGGAGGCCCCACGACACTCGAGGCCAGCGGAGGGCCAGTCCGTAGCCCTAATCCCGGGGCCCGCTCTGCCCTGGCCCAGCTGGCAGGGGTGGGCACTGCTAACTGCTGCCTGCCGCGGCCAGGCCCCCGAGCGCCCTCACCTGCAGAAGCCGCATGTTGACGGTGAAGTCCCCTTCCAGCAACTGCTCGCGGATCAGGCTGTGGGGAAACACACGGCGGGGGCTGGTGCACCGCAGGCCGGCCAGCCCCTCCGCCTCTCCTGCCCCCTTGAAGGGGTGGCGCTCCCCGAATTCAGACCCGGCTGGGGCACTCACACGAGCATGGCGCAGCAGACGAGGAGGAGGAAGTCAAAGCGGTTGTCATCCGCGAACAGTGAGTCCCAGATGCGGATGACGTCGGGCAGCAAGAACTCCTGGGACAGCAGCAGCGTGAGCCAGCGGAAGGCGAAGAACTGGGGCTTGATGTTCTGCTCTTGCTGGGGGGACAGGGGGCTTTAGCGAGGCAGGGGTGGGGCGGGGGCATGAGTGTCAGGGACAAGAGGAGGCCCAGGGGCACAAAGGGTAGCGCTGAGCCCCCCAGAAAGCCTCGCTCCCCAAAAGGGGCGGTGGTGCCTGCTGCCAGCCAACACCGTCAGACCTGGTTTTCCCAGCGAAGCCGGAAACCCTGACGTTGATCTGAACGCTCCAGATTTAGAAACAATGGCTCCACACAGGTGGTAACCTCGGACCTGACGACAGGCCGTGATGGTCATCAGCAAGTTCTGAGTACCCTCCTTCCCTCATTTACCAGCCACTGGCCCTGTGGGTACCTGTTCCCAACAGGGTGACTGTCACTAACTGGAGAGAGCATGCCACAGGGCAGCAGACGCCACAGTGAGTTTGTTGATAATGTTGGTACATTATTTTCTTTCTCATAGCAGTGTTTCTGTGTCATAGACATCTACTAACTTGTTTTTTTGTTTTTTTTTTTGAGACAGGGTCTCGCTTTTGTAGTTCAGGCTGACTCTGAGCTCACTATGTAGCCCAGGCAAGCCTCGAACTCAGCAATCCTCCTGCCTCTGCCTCCCGAGTGCTGGGATTACAGGCGTGAACCACCACGCCCGGCACTGTGGTATGTGGTATTGATGACTGGTGGGCGTGAGTCTCCACACCCAGCATTATATGTGGTTACCGGGGATCGAACTCAGGACCTTGCGCTTGCGAGGCAGGTGCCGTAACCACTGAGCTAACCCTCCGGCCCCTAACTTGCTTTCTTGAATACTGAATGCTGCCACAAGAATTCTCAGAAACAAAGTTACCACCTGTTTCATTTTGTGTTTGGTTTTCTGAGACAGGGCTTCACTATGCAGCCCAGACTGGTTTCAAACTCCTGGTGACCTGCCCGTCCTCCGCCGCTCGGCCGGCATCCTCACCAGTTTCATGTAGAGCTCCGCGTCCTTGTCCTTCAGGGTGGAGTACACCTTCTCCATCTTGTAGGTGATGCCGCACTGCGAGTCGTCCAGGCTCTTGATGAAGTTGTCCCGGATCTCGGCCATGAGGTTGGTGAAGCAGAAGAAGGTGTCCGCCTCGGCGTGCTCTGGGACAGCCCAGTGTGGGGACCGTCACCCGCTCCTGTCCCCACGGCCCTTGCCCCCTCCAGTGCCCTCCCATCGGAAGCAGTCCCTCCCCGACGCCCTCATGTCTCAGCCTCCTGTGTGCACGTCTCCTCCTCTCCTGCAGTCAGGCGCCCGACGGCAGAGCGGGCGGGCTGAGACCGTCCGGGCCTCCTGCTCTGCCAGAGGCGGCAGCACAGCCCGACGGCCGAGTGTGGGGCCTCCCTCAGCCTCTGCAGGGCCCCGCCCGGGGTCTGGGGAGCCCAGCTACCTTTCCACTCGCTGTTGGGGTCGGTGGCGAACGTGTAGTAGAGGGGCCCCACGATCTCGTTCATGCCCTGCACGTAAGCGATGCCGGGGTTGAGCTTGGCGTAGATGAACAGGATCCGCTCCACCACCTCCCAGTGGGCCTCGCAGCCGTTGGGCAGCACCGCGTACTCGTTCAGGGCCGTTGTGGCGGCGTTCTTGTGCGGGGAGCTCATCTGGGGGAGGGGCGTCAGGCAGGGCTAGCTGGGGCTGGCGGGAAAGACCCCGCACAGGGAGCACCGCGCCCGCACAGGGAGCACCGCGGGCGGAGAGGGAGCCCCGCGGGCGGAGAGGGCTGCAGTCGGCTCTAGGGCTGAAGCTGCGTGCGCCCCGATGCCTGTGCGGGGCGGGGCCGGCAGGGAGCGGAGAAGGCCTTTGGATGGTGAAGTGTGCTGTGTTGTGACCCATATGAAACAACAGTGCATTACATTTTGCTTCATATAAGTTATGACTCAATTTAAACTGAAAACTTTAAATAGACAACTGGCATGGACACTTCAAAAGGTGAGCTGGCTGAGTGTGGCGGCACAAGCCCGTGACCCCAGTACTCAGGAGGCTGAGGCAGGATGACCCTCACAAATTCAAGGCCAGCCCAAAGGACCTACTGGACCTTGTCTCAACCCTACCCCTCCATAAAAAGTCAACTGTTGGGGGTGAAGTGGAGACCTATTCCAAACCAGGAAATGGAAGAAACAGCATAGGCCTTACCTAGATCTTAGTTCGGAAAAAAACAAAAAATTTCTTCTTCTCTTAAGGGGTAGGGTTTACTGGGAATTGAACTTCATACTGGGTGTTGGTGTCCACACCAAGCTACGTCCCAGCTCTCTTTTTTTTTTTTTTTTTGCTTTTGAGACAGGGTCTCGCTTTGTAGTTCAGGCTGGCCCTGAGCTCACTATGGTGCCCAGGCAAGCCGCCGCGAACTCAGCAATCCTCCTGTCTCTGCCTCCCGAGTGCTGGGATGACAGGCGTGAGCCACCACGTCCGACATTGTGGTATACGGCGTTGATTGTGGTTACCGGAGATCAAACTCAGGACCTTGTGCTTGCGAGGCAGGCGCCGGAACCACTGAGCTAACCCTCCAGCCCCCAGCTCTCTGACAAGATCTTGCTAAGTTGAGCTGGGGTCAAACTCATGATCCTTCTGCCTCCACCTCCCGGACTGCTAGAACGACAGGTGTGTGTCACCCCACCAGGTCGTTTTGGTTTTTTTTTGGGACTGTCTTGCTAGGTAGCCTAAACTGACCTCAAAGTCACAGCAGTCATACTGCCTCACCATCCACAGTGCTGAGATTGCAGGTGTGTGCCACCATGCCCGGCTGGCACAGCAGAGGGCACCCAGCTGGTGTCAACCATGTGCTGGTACTAAGTGATGCTTTGGAACTGTCTCCTGTCTCAGCCTCAAGTCCTGGCATTACAAATATGCACCCCACGCCTGCTTCCATGTCCTCCATCACTCTCTGGATGTCCCCCTTGTGCTGGCCAGGCTGACTCCAGCGCGTCTTCCTAGTCAGGCAGCAGGCTCCTTCGGGGACCCCCAGGCTTCCTGCTTTCCCGCAACCTGCCCTCCAGGGCTGCGAGGGTGATACCCACCTCGTGGGTGAGGGAACAGGGGCCTGGGAACACCAGCCGGTATTCCTTACTAAATGCCAGGTGCCCAACTTCAACCCTGACCACCCAAGCACTGACGCAGGGCCTCAGGCCGAAGCATTTTGGGGGTTCTCTGCTGCCAGGACCTGGTGCAGAGGGTCAGAGCTCAGCCTGGCACCCCACCTCCTACAGGAAAAGAGTGATTCGAGCCGCCCTGCCTGGCCCTTCAGCTGTCCGAGCGGCTGCTCTCAAAGCGGCCGGTAGCATCACACACCCTTGGCACCTCAGGCAGCCCAGCCACAGGCTCATGGAGCTGGGCCGACAAGGCCTGCCTCGCTGTGCTGCGGTCATGCGGGCAGTCGGTCCCGGGAAATGAGCCTCCGTGGCCACAGAGATGGCTCCTCCACCAATGGACACAGTGACAAGTCTGGGCCCACAGGTACCATCCTGGGTATCAAGGCAATGGGTATAAACAGAAATGAAGGGGATACAGGCATCTGGCTCTGAGCAGCCTCTCCAGAGGTGTGGACACCTGCGGGATGCTGGGGTTCCAACCACAGGCTCTGCCCTGCTGTTCCTTCCAGCTCCTGAGTGTCCCGGATTTGCCCCCCCGCCCCAGCCCGCCCTCTCCTGCTTCACTACGGCAGCCAGCGTGCTGTCCCCACACCTCATGTGCAGTCCTTGCTCAGAGTCGTCGCCGCCTCAGGAGCTCTGCCACTGACTCCAGGAAGTGCTCAGAGCCAGGCTGTGGGTGCCCAGCAGCAGGTGGGCTTCAGGCAGCAGGAAAGGAAAGGCTGTCAGGAACGCTAGGGACCCCAGACTGGCTCTTACATTTGTGACCCCACTCCGGTTCCGGGCCACTGTCTGGGATTTCAGAGTTGTCTGTTCCACTCGCTTGCGAAGGGTCTCGAACTCGTTCTGGGGGTCCAGGATGAGGAGGCAGGGGTACTCGGTGGCCCTCTGGAAGAAGGATATGTCTGGGCACAGCCTCCTGCCAAGAGGAAAGGAGAGGATGCAGCAACCCCACCGGCACATGTTACCCCAGGACCAGCTTCCGACCAACTGCTATTAACTGGAATGTGTTATCTAAAACCCAATGTGGTTTTTTTTTTGAGACAGGGTCTCGCTGTGTAGTTCAGGCTGGTCCTGAGCTCACTATGTAGCCCAGGCTAGCTTCGAACTCACAGCAATCCTCCTTCCTCTGCCCCTTGAGTGCTAGGATGACAGGCATGAGCCACTACACCCAGCATTGTGATGTGTGGTTACCAGGGATCAAACTTGGAACCTTGCATTTGTGAGACAGACGCTGGAACCATTGAGCTAAATCCCAGTCCACCAATATGATTTTTAAAAAAGTAATAGTCATTGGCACATGCCTCGAATGCCAGGGAAGCTGAGGCAGAAGGATCATTCTGAGTTCAAGGGCAGCCAAGACCTCATCTCCAGAAGCCAAACAAAAAAGGCAATAGTCATGTATGTCACACCCCTGCTTTATACATATTTACAAAGGGGTGCGTGCAGATGCATTTTTACAGTATTAGATTTATGGCACACCGCCTTCCCCCTCTCCCACACCTCAAACGCCCCTCCCCATCCTAGGAGTGGAGGTCAGCGGCATGGCGCCTGTCGAGCCTAATGAGGCCTGAGCTCAATCCCCAGCACCAAAAAATTGAAATGAAAACATGCGTAAGGTTGTCACTCTAGCGCAGTTCCTAACAGTCAGGAGATGAGTTAAGCTCCGCAGTGGGCACTCTGCACACTCCGTGCCAACAAGGAAAAGACTCGGTAGAGAGAAGAGCTGGCAGAGAAGCCCTTCTCTGTGACCGGATGTTGTGGTGCACCCGTTTCCCAGACTCCTCAAGTGTGTCACACACCGGCTCTTCACAACCGCAGCACGCTGTGGCACCCTCACCGGTCCCCGGTCCCTCCCCAGAACCACCGGGGGGCGAGGCTCGTGACTGAGGCCGGCCACCCTGCAAACACAGCGGGCGGAGTCCCTTTCTCTGGGGTCCCGGGCCATCACCACAGGGCCCCGGGCAGCAGGGCGGCTCCCTCTCGAGCTGCTGTCTCCCTCTCTACAGCAGAGGCCTTCCCTTCCTCTCTCGGAACACAGCTGCCACTTGTGCAACTGTCTGTGCACAGCCTGAGCATCTGCCTCTTGTGTGGCTGGAGGTGCTTCTGCTCCGCCCACGGTGCCCGGCCTGGTCTGCGCGCAGACTCCCCTGGGCACCAGCGCTGCCCCCTGGAAATGCTGAAGGACGTAACACCTCATGCAGGACAGAGACTGACCACAGAGACAGGGCTGCAAGGGGCTCAGCAGGTGCCGGAGAACAGGAAACCTCCAACTATGACCTGGCACGCAAGGGACCTCTGCACGGTGCGAGGCCTGGCACTCCTTTCCCTCTCACCGCGAAGATCCAGGCCCCTCTGCCTTTCGCCTGCACCCTATTCCTACGTCACAGGGGAAGTCGGATCAGAGCGGTGGTCACCTGCCCAAGATCACACAGCAGAGCAGATGAGCAGCCCCAGAGCTCCCGGCCACCCGCCGCCCCGGGGACGCGCCTCCCCAACCCGACAGGTGGCAGAGCAGCTTCCTGTCCTTCCTTCCCGGGAAAGAAACAGAGACACTGAGCTCACAATCCTGAAAATGCTATATACACCTGACCTTGTCACTCAGCTGCCTGAACCTGTGCGTGGCCGCGCCGTGCCTTTGGGATCAAGTCCGAGGTGCAGCCCTGCCCCCAGCTGGCCTCACCAGCGCCCCCACGGCGCCTGTCCCCCACTCTGGCCCCCCAGGCTCTCAGCGGGCACGCGCTCACTGCAGGCTGTCCTGCTTCCCCAACCCTCCCCAGCCACCCTGGCGCCTCCCTGAGGGCACCTCTCACATGCCAGCCGCACAAAGGTCTCAGAGGGCTCGGTCACCTGGCACCTGTCTCTCCCAGAGAGGGCTGTTCTGTCTGTCCGGTGCTCAAGCCTGAGCCCCCTGAGCGGAACACGGTGAGCGGGCGCTCTGCCCTGTGCTCTGCCGAACCCACACCAAGGAGACGGCCAAGGAGACAGAGGCTCGGTTATGGACAGCCAGGCTTGTGGGCCCCTCTGGGTCCCAGCAGCATCACAGACGCCCGCCCCAGGGCCCCGGGCCTGAGCTGGAGAAGGCCCTGGAAGGCCCTGGGCCAGCACTAGCCCTGTAGCCTCTTACCGGACGTCTTTGTCGATCTGCAGCAACACCTCATTGTCCTTGAAGTACGTGTTCCACCGGCTGTCGGGGTTGGGGTTGAGGGGCTGAGGGGAGAAAAGCAGCTGCTTGGCACAGAATATTCTCTTTTTCTTTTTTTTTTTTTTTTTTAATTTTTGAGACAGGGTCTCGCTTTGTAATTCAGGCTGGCTCTGAGCTCACTATGGTGCCCAGGCAAGCCGCCGCAAACTCAGCAATCCTCCTGTCTCTGCCTCCTGAGTGCTGGGATTACAGGCGTGAGCCACCACGTCCAGCATTGTGGTCCAGCATTGTGGTATGCGGTGTTGATTGTTGGTGGGCGTGTCTCCACGCCCAGCATTATATGTGGTTACCGGGGGATCAAACTCAGGTCCTTGCGCTTGCGAGGCCAGCGCCAGAACCACTGAGCTAACCCTCCAGCCCAGAATATTCTCTTTTTTGTGACAGGGTCTCACTATGAAGTCCAGGCTGGCCTCAGCCTCCCCAGTGCTGAGATCGCAGGCGTGTGCCAACACACCCAGCTGCTCTGGCTCCACAACTCTGCATGTCGCAGGTGCTCAGTAAATGTGGCTAAGTGAAGGCTGCGCTATCTTTTCGCCTCCTCACAGCTCATTCGTTAGCGCTGTGCGTCACTGACTCCTACCCCGGAAGTCCCGCCTCCACTGCCCTCGCTGGCAGCGTCCAGAAGAGCTTGGTGATGGGGGACAGAACAGGGCTTGCTGCAAGCCAGACAAGCGTGGAGCCACCCTCCCGTCCACTCCAACTCTGAAGACGACACGACTGTAGTTCCTGCCTCAAGGAACAGGCCGGGGGCTGAGGAGCCGCTGGCACAGGGCTGCCCTGCACTCTGGGCACTGTGTGCTACAGGCCAGGAAGGGGCCCTGCAGCCAGACTGCAGACATGGCCACACCATGCAGGTCAGGCCGCCCCTCCGTGCACTCACGTGGTCCTCGAAGGTCACATCCTCCCTGGACACTCCCATGTTGGCCTTGGCGATGCCAGGCTGGATGATCATTTCCCTCAAGAACTGGGCATAGAGCTCCCTGTGGGAGGGAAGAGGAGACGGGGTGACACCCAAGGCCTGGCGGGGAGCAGCAGCAGCAGGAGCAGGGGCAGACTTGGTCTCTGGACCCAGGTCCTCCCGCCGGCAGCCGCCTACCGTCTCACCTCTGTTTAGCCAGGATGGACGTCCACGAGGCTCTCTCCAGGGGAAGGTAGTTCAAGAGGATCTGCACGGAGGACAGCGGCACAGCTCTGGGCCCGCCCCGCCCCAGCCAGGACCGAAGGAGGCCTCAGCAAGCCCGAGCAGGCAAGATGGCCGAGGCCCACAGTACAGGTCTACGCCAGGGCAGCCCCCTGGCCCCCAACCCTATCCCAGCCGGCCCTTTCCTCTGCTTTCCCTCACACAGACTCTTCCAAATGTTAAGAAATGCGGGTACTCAAGGGGCTGGACACCAGGGTTTGGGTTTGCACCCCCCTGCTGCTCAGGACATCACACAGAACACAGCCTGTGCTTTGTGCCAGGGAGCACCCAGTCTGCCTCCAGGGTGGACCAGGGAGTAGGTGTCTCCCCTGGGATAAGTGGCCTGTCCCCATCGGCATCCTGGAGGGGACACCGACAGGACAGAAAACCCAGAACTTCCCAGCCCAGGCTCCTCAGGAGAGCAAGGGGAGGCGCGGAGCAGGAGGGAAGCCTGGAGGGGGCAGCCCATGCAGGCCCCGGAGCGGAGAGCGAAGAGCCCAGCCCAGGCACACCCACCTTCCAGCAGAGGCACCGCAGTCCGCCCTCGCAGGGGATGCCTGTGAACACAGCAGGCACAGGTCACCCCTGGCCCAGCCCAAGCATCCCCAGCCCTGCACCTGGAGCCAGCTGGCAGGAAGTGGCAGGGCAACAAGTACTTCAAGAACCATTTTCCACCAAAGAGCTGGGTGATGATTCTGTGTGTAATTTCGGTCCCTGGCCCCAGCTCCCAGATCAGAGCCCCCTCTTGTCTGGAACATTTTGGGTTTGTTTTGTTTTGTTTTGTGAGACAGGGTCTCGCTTTGTAGTTCAGGCTGGCCTTGAATTCACTATGTAGCCCTGGCTGGCCTCAAATTCCCAGAGTTCTTTCCTTAGCCTCCCAGTACTAAAATTATACATGCGTACCACCATGCCTGGCTCTAGAATGTTCTTTTGAAGATCACACCATCTTATGATGTCCGGCCCTGAGTTTACTATGTAGCCCAGGCAAGCCTCGAACTCAGCGATCCTCCTGCCTCTGCCTCCCGAGCCCTGGGATTACAGGCGTGAGCCACCATGCCCAGCACTGTGGTAGGTGGTATTGATGGCTGGTGGGCGTGAGTCACCACACCCAGCATTGTATGTGGTTACCGGGATCGAACTCAGGGCCTTGCACTTGCGAGGCAGGCGCCGGAACCACTGAGCTAAATCTCCGGCCCTTGGGTTTGTTTTTTTGAGACAGGGTCTCACTTTGTAGTTCAGGCTGGCCTTGAATTCACTATGTAACCCTGGCTGGTCTCGAATTCCCAGAGTTCTTCTTTCCTTAGCCTCCCAGTACTAAAATTATACATGCACACCACCATGCCTGGCTCTAGAGTGTTCTTTTGAAGATCACACCATCTTATGAAGCTTGATATTCCTTCCCGGAGGAGCCATTACCAACCACCAGCTCTGCCCAGTCTAGATCAGGTTCCCCATTTGTAAAAAATAAAAGGCCCAGGGACCTCTTCTTAGTCCCATCACAAACGCAATTACATGATTTCTGTATTAACTGTATGTTTGTAACCGCTACCACTGGGTTAGCCCTAGGAGAACAAGAACCATATCTGCCCGTGATTTCCAGTGCCTAGCACAGGGTGTAGCACACAGAGGGAATTCTGTTAGTGCCTGAGAAATATAAACTAAGCTTTGAGGCTAAATCTTTTGCACTTTAAAAGTTATTTCACTTGGGTCGGGGATTTAGCTCAGTGGTTCTGGCAATTGCCTTGCAAGCGCAAGGTCCCAAATTCGATCCCAGGTAACCACATACCACAGTGCTGGCTGTGGTGGCTCGTGCCTGTAATCCCAGCACTCGGGAGGCAAGAGGCAGGAGGATTACTGTGAGTTCAAAGCTTGGCTGGGCCACATAGTAAGCTCAGGGTCAGCCTGAACTACAAGCAAGACCCTGTCTCAAATAAATAAATAAATAAAGGCTACGGCATCAGGAATTTACACGCATGTGTGACTCAAGAACCTGCAGGGGTTTTTTTGTTTTTTGTGTTTTTTGAGACAGGGTCTCGCTTTGTAGTTCAGGCTGGCTCTGAGCTCACTATGGAGCCCAGGCAAGCCTCGAACTCAGCAACCCTCCTGCCTCTGCCTCCCGAGTGCTGGGATGACAGGCGTGAGGCACTGCCTGGCACTGTAGTATATGGTACTGATTGCCGGTGGGCAGGCATGAGTCACCATGCCCAGTATTGTTGTATGTGGTTCCTGGGGATTAAACCAGGGACCTCGTGCTTGCTAGGCAGGCACTGGAACCACTGAGCTAAACCCCTGGTCCCTTTGTTTTTAAATTTTGACACAAGGTCTCACTGAAATGCTCAGAAACTTGTGATCCTCTTCCCTCTGCTTCCCTCAGGGCAGAGATCACAGGTGTGCACCTCTGTGCCCAGCTGCTTCACTACTAATCACGTGCTGCCTCCCTTTTGCAGCCTAAACATTACTTCCGAACAGGAAGGCCATTGTCTCCTGGAACACCCAGAAACCTCACAAGAGCAGCTGGTGGATGGTTTCCTAGGTACTGTGAACACAAACTATTGTCCCCCCTCTAAATCCACATGGACATGGGGGTGGGAGAGACAACTTAACTCCCGGCTGGCAGAGACACAAGGGCAGGGCGGTGACAAGGAGCTACACAAACACTGCAGACAATACAAACACCTTTAACAGGCCAGAAACAGGTTATCTCTGTGCTGGAATAAGACTAACCATGCTGAGAGGGCAAAGTCAAACACGGCCAAGGTTCAACTCCTTAAAGTCTGTATTCCAAGACCAGAATTTTACCATTAACTAAAGATCACTGGGACCTTATTCAGCATGGATCCCCGGGAGGGGGGGGACCAGAAACCACCCTGTGGCTACTGAAATTCCCTATCACAGAAAGGCAATGAGAAATGAAGAAAGCCTTCACCTAGGCTCAAAGCCTTTCATTCTGGGGCCAGGTGTGGTGTGGCAAGCCCGTGGGAGGCTGAGACAGGAGGATCCGATCCCTGTGTGTTCAAGGCCAGCCTGAACTACACTGTGAGACCATGTCTCAAAAAAGACCTTCTTCTTCTCCTGACTTCAGCCCTTTCCACACGTCTAAGGCCTAACTGTGGCCTCCACTCCTCCCTGAAACCCTAATCTGCAGCAGGCTCCAAGCATCACCTTGACCCCTAGAACAGAACAGATGGGGCCCTGGCCACCTTCCCTCCTCCTTAGCCATGAACACCATTCTAGAGCAATCTTAAAAGTGCAGTCGCTGCTTACCACTAAAACTGAGTTCTCGCAGTTTCTCCAATGCAATTGAGGGCTCTTTCAGGACATCTTGGAAATCCGCAATCCTAGAAAGGATAGAAGGAGGCAAATGAAGCCATGCAAGCCCAAGACAACCAGCGGAGTGGCCCAGCCTGCAGCCCACAGCTCCTGTACACCACCAGTCTCCAACCTGAAGTTATAGGGAGTGGACTATACTACACATTTCTTGCTCTAGGCCTCACGAGGGACATTCTTGTCTAGAGGTTCTCAAATGCACACCATAAAATAAGCATCTTCTAACAGTGAGCTGGCATTTACTGGGCATTTTCGGGCTGGCCAGGGGCAGCCCAATGATTGCCCCACCACTCTTCAAACTCAACCAACTCTAAGAGCCAGGTGTAACACGACCTGCAGCCCTCAGACCAGTGCCATCCGGCGGGGATCTTCTTGCTCAAGAATGTAACCACTAAAACATCCCTGGGCCTGCCCTAGAGCATGGAAAAAAGGCATTAAAAAAAAAAAAAAAAACAGTTCCTGGAGGAAAACTGGAGAGTAAGCAAAATTTCGCAAACGCTGCAAGACGCAGCCTGGGGGAAAAGGGCAGACTGGACAATCTAGGTCCTCTAGCTTTTCTCGGAAGAAAACGGCACAGGGCATGTGGCACATCTGGAGGGGAGGGGTTGGGAGTAGGGAGTAAAAGGAACGGGCCGGGGACAACCGAGGTCTGGATGAGGAAGACCCCAGGGAAGGGGTCCAGGGTGGTGCAGAGAAAAGGTGCCCCAGGGGCAGAGAGGCGTCTCCCCCCGGGCCGCACGCAGTGAGGCTACAAAGTGGGCGCCCGAGGCCCGGCCGCGCCCGCCCGGACCAGCTCTGCCCCAGAGGTGCGGCCCGGGCCAGGAGCACCCCGAGGGCCCTTACCGGCTCTTGTGCAGACTCGACATGGTGTTGACTTCCGGGCCCCCCAGCTGCCTCCGCAGCCCCGGCCACCGCCGCCGCCCCCCAGGGACGCGGGGCGCTCGGAAGAGCCTCCGGCGGGAAACCGAGCCCAGAGTCCGACGTTCCGGGCACAGCAGGGGGTGCTGGCTCCGCCCGCCCGGCGGTCACGTGGCTTCGCAGCCCCGGCGTCGCGCCGAGAAGGGGGCGCGGGACGAGGGCCACCCCACGCTGTCGCCCCGCCCTCCGCCCTGAGGACCAAGCCTGCCAGGCCTGGAGCCCGCTGGCTGCTGCACAAGCTGGGTCCAAGGCATGTGCCCTGTGCAAGGCGCCCGGCGGCCTGTCCTCTCCCCTACCTATATCCTGCGTGACTGTTGCATAAAAGTCTGCATCTTATACTGAAACGTACAGACCCCGATTTTTATTTTGTTTTTTTTTCCTTTTTTTTTGCCATAGGACTTCACTATGTAGGCTGGCTTTGAACACACTATCTAGCCTAGGCTGGCCTTGAATGCTCAGTGATCCTCTGGTCTCAGCCTCCCGGGTGCTAGGCTCACAAGTGTGCTCCCCCATGCCCCAGTCTGATAAGAGTGTTGCTCAGCATGGAGTCCCTTAGGTCTACTGCATCAGTGACCCTCACAGGTGGAGTTTGTGCTGGATAGGGGAGCCGGACTGTTTTAGTGTTGCTTTGACTTTTGGATTTCATAAACAGAATCTCTGTCACTTAACCATAATTTCAGAACAATGGAAAAATAACCCGAGAACTGGGAACTCTGACCCAAGAAAAGACAGTAGGCAGCCTTACAATGATTTTCTGTCCAGGTGACTTCATTATGACTTATTTAAAAAATTTATCAACAGCCGGGTGTGGTGGCTCACAGTTGTAATCCCAACACTTGGGAGGCAGAGACAGGAGGATTGCTGAGTTCGAGGCTTGCCTGGGCTACATAGTGAGCTCAGGGCCAGCCTGAACTACAAAGCGAGACCCTGTCTCGAAAAAAAGAAAAAAAAATTTATCACCAAATCAGTGCAAGCATTGACATTGGTGTATATAACCTCCGCACCCCCCTGCAGTCTCCAGTACCTGACTGAGGTAGGATAGCAAAGATAAAATATAGGTTAAGAGACAAGAAAATCATTTTTAAAAACTGTACCTTTTCATTTTGCATTTGTGTGTGTGTGTGTGTTCTTTTAGGGATGGGTCTCATGTAGGTCAGTCTGGCCTTGAACGCATAGCAACACGCCTGCCTCAGCCTTCCCAGTGCCGGGGTTACAGGTGTGCCCCATAATGCCTGGCCAAAAAAACAAGTTGTAAGAAGTCAAGGCCTGGTGGCACATGCCTGTAATCCCAGCAGTCTGGAGGCTGAGGGAGGGTTACCAGAGTTAGAAATTACCAGAGGGTTACCAGAGTCAGTGGAATTGAGGAAGTCACTCCCTTCCCTCCATTAATTCTATTCCTGCTTCCATTGTCCTAAGAGGAGTAAAAAATAAAATAACAAAAACCCAGGAGCTCCCTGATGCTCTGTGTGAGGCAATGTGCCTGTCGGGTCTCCTAGCCTGACCTTCCAGTCACCCTACTACCTACTCCCACCTCATTACAGGTTCATAAATATACACTATGTGCATGACTAAAATCAGAAGGAATTGTGGGATGAGCCTGGGTGCCGGGAGACTCAAAGGTGACTCAGCCCCTTAGCAACCCCTCTTGTCAGTCACACCTATGGAGCCAGAGGTGGTGGTGCGGGTCTGTGATCCTAGCACTGGGGAGGAGGGAGGAGGATTACCATGAGATCAAGGCCAATTTGAACTAAGAAATTTGTCTCAGGACTAGGGATTTAGCCCAGTGGTTCCAGCACCTGCCTTGCAAACTCAAGGTCCCGAGTTTGATCCTCCAGTAACCACACACCACAGTGCTGGCCGTGGTGGCTCACACCTATAATCCCAGCACTCGGGAAGCAGAGGCAGGAGGACTGCTGTGAGTTTGAGGCTAGCCTGGGCTGCATAGTGAGCTCAGGGCCAGCCTGAACTACAAAGCGAGACCCTGTCTCAAACAAACAAACAAACAAAAAACCAGAAATATATGTAAGCAGAATGAGTAGGTGTACCTTCTGTTAACACAGACAAGATGCTTTACAGTTTGATGTGCCCTGAAGTCGTAGAAGGACCATGTGTTAAATCTCCTTGTCTCCCTGTTTTTGTTCATTTACAACTAAAATGACTTTGTTAATTTTTTTTTAGGTTTTTTTTGTTTGTTTGTTCATTTTAGCTCACTTTGTAGTTCAGGCTGGCCCTGAACTCACTATGTAGCCCAGGCAAGACTCGAACTCACAGCAATCTTCCTACCTGTGCCTCCGTGTCCTGGAATTACAGGGGGGAGCTACCACAGCTGGCACTGTGGTATGTAGCACTGATTGCTGGTGGGCATGAGTCACCACACCCAGTTACTGGGGATCAAACTCAGGACTTTGTACTTGCAAGACAGGTGCTAGAACCACTGAGCTAAATCCCCAGTCCTGAATTTGACATTTTTGAGAAGTCACCAAAACATTTGCCAAAATGATTGAATCATTTAGCACCCTAGCTAGCAGGGTCTGAGCTTTCTGGCCACGCCGCAGCCTCGCTCACTCTCCGTGTGGTCAGTTGTTCTTGGCTTGGACATTCTCCTGGGCATGTGATTGTACATACCCTGTTTGGGTTTTTTGTTTTATGTGCTGGTGCTGGGAATTGAATTCAATGCCTCAGTGTGTTCTCTACCACCAAGCTGCACGCTCAGCTCCATGGCCCTCTTTTCTTGTTCAAGTTGTTTCTTGGCCTTTGTTCCTGAGCCTTTATATCCTATATTAACTTTAGAATTAGATTGTTGATTTCTAGGGAGGGAAAGCTGCTAAGATTTTGATCATGACAGCATTGAATCTATAGCTCATTCTGGAAATAATTTACTTCGAGCTTGAATAAATTTTATTGGAACATTTTAAGGCCAAGGATGTGGCTCAGTGGCACTGTGTCTGCCTACCAAGTATAAGGTCCTGAGTTTGATTTCCAGTATTAGGAAAAAAAACCCAAAGGTCTGTGACCACACCACCTTGAATATGCCCGATCTTATCTGATCTTGAAAAGCTAAGCAGCATTGGGCCTGGTGAGTACTTGGATAATACATTTTAGATACACATGATGATAACATCCATCGTAGGGAATTTATACCTGCATGTTCTTTTTACCCCATTGCTCTCCCCTGCCTTCAACCTGTCTTTCCCTTCCTTATTTACAAAAGCTGTTTCCACTTTTTCTACCTATTCTTTCTTCCAGAAGGTTCAGTGTTTCCATTTTAATATTTAGGTCTTTGATCCATTTCAATTGTAGGTTAGTACACAGTAAAAGACACGGGTCTGTTTCAATCTGCAGCCCATGGAAAGCCAGTTTTTCTAGCACCATTTATGACTGAGGCTGTCTTTCTTTCAGTTGAGGGTGTTTGGCTCCTTGGTCAGAGATGAAGTGGTTGAGTGTGTCAAGGGTTACCTCTGCATGTTTTAGTCTATTCCATTGCTCCTCAGGTCTGTTGTGTGTGTGTGTGTGTGTGTGTGTGGTTTTTTGATGTTTTGTTTGTTTGTTTTGTTTCTGTCGGTACTGTTTTTATCACAGTAGCTTTGTAATATAGTTTCAAATTGGTGATTGTGATCCCCCCTACTTTTCCTTTGTTGTCAGAATTCTTTTGCTATTCTAGGTCTGGTTCCAAATGAATTTTAGGATTTTTGTTTCTATTCTTTTCTTTTTCTCTTTTAGTTTTAGTTTTTTTGAGACAGGGTCTTGCTTTGTAGTTCAGACTGATCCTGAGCACACTATGAAGCCCAGGCAAGCCTCGAACTCAGCAGTCCTCCTCTCTCTGCCTCCTGAGTGCTGGGATTACAGGCGTGAGCCACCACGTCTGGCACTGTAGTATGCGGTATTGATTGCTGGATGGTGTGAGTCACCATGCCTGGCACTGTGGTATGTGGTTCCTGGGATCAAATTTGGGACCTTGCACTTGCAAGGCGGATGCTGGAACCACTGAGCTAAACCTCTAGCCCGGTATCTTCCCATTTTTTTTTTTTTTTGAGACAGGGTCTCGCTTTGTAGTTCAGGCTGGCCCTGAGCTCACTATGTAGCTCAGGCAAGCCTTGAACTCAGCAATCCTCCGGTCTCTGCCTCCCGAGTGCTGGGATTACAGGCGTGAGCCACCACGCCCGGCCCCATTTTTGATATAGTCTTCAATTTCCTTTTCCACATAGAAGTCTTTTACTTCCTTCATTAGATTGATTCCTAGGTTTTGTTCATTTGTTTGTTTGTTGGCTGCTATTGTGAAAAGGATTGTTTCCCTAATTTCTATCTTACTGAGCTTGTTATTCTTCCTTTTTTTTTCTTTCTTTCTTTCTTTTTATTTTTTTAAAAAGATTTTAATCTTTTGGCCAGGGATTTAGCTCAGTGGTTCCAACATCTGCCTGGCAAGCACAAAATCCTGAGTTCGATCCCCAGCCCACCCTTGAGTCTGTTAATATCATGTATTACATTTATTGATTTGTGTATGTTGAACTATCCCTGCATCCCCAGGATGAATCCAACTTGGCCAGGGTGTTTAATCCTCTTCATGATTTGGTGCATTCTGTTTGCCAGTATCTTGTTGAGAGTTTTGCATCTATGTTCATTAGGGAGATTGGCCTGTAGTTCTCTTTTTTGGTCTTCTCTAATTTTGGAATCAGGGTAACTCTTGCTTCCAGGGATGAATTTGGGAATATTGCTTCCTTTTCAATTTCATTAAGGAGTATAACAAATAGTGACATTAGGTCTTCTCTAAATTTCTTGTAGAATTCAGCAGTGAATCCCTCAAGGCCAGGGCTTTTTCATTGTTGGTAGGTTTTTAATTATATCCTCAATTTCATTGGCTGATACTAGTTTATTTAGAATTTCTATATCTTCTTGATTCAGTTTTGGTATATCATATGTGTCTGGGGATCTATCCATTTCTTCTGTATTTTCCATCTTACTAGAATGCAGTTACTCAAAGTAGGTACTGTCAACTCAATTTCTGTAGAGTCTGTTATGATTTCACCCCTTTCATTGCTAATTGCATGGATTTGAGTCTTTTCTTTCCTTTTGTGATAAGGTTGACTAAGGATTGTAAATTTTATTTAATCTTTCAGAGAACTCTGATTCATTAGTGCTTGTTTTTATTTTGTTTTGGCTTTTAAAAGTCTCCATTGTATTAATTTCTGCTCTGAGCTTTATAATTTCCTTGCTCATATGAGCTTTGGACTTGATTTACTCTGCTTTTTCTAGAAGCTTGAGGTTCAACATTAGGTTGTTTATTTGAGCCCATTCTGTCTTCCCAGTATGGAAATTCACTGCTATAAATTTTTCCTTGTAGAACTGCTTTCACTGAGTCCCATAACTTCTAGCATATTGTATTGTCATTATCATTTCCTTGTACAAATAGTCTGATTTCTTCTTTAATTTCATCTGTGACCCACTGGTTGTTCAGGAGGGTGTTATTTAATTTCCATGTGTTTATGAAAAGTTCTAGCTAACTGGGGTTTCTTTTTCCTTTGACTTCTAATTTAATTGCACTATGGTCTGATAGTATCTATGGGATAATTTCAATTCCTTGGCATTTACTTAAGCTTTTTTTTTTTTTTTTGAGACAGGGTCTCGCTTTGTAGTTCAGGCTGGCCCTGAGCTCACTATGGAGCCCAGGCAAGCCTCGAACTCAGCAATCCTCTTGTCTCTGCCTCCTGAGTATTGGGATTACAAACCTGAGCCACCACGCCCAGCATTGTGGTATGTGGTATTGACTGCTGGTGGGTGTAAGTCACCACACCCAGCATTGTATGTGGTTACCAGGATCAAACTCAGGGCCTTGCACTTGCGAGGCAGGCGCTGGAACCACTGAGCTAAATCTCCAGCCCCCCCACCCTTTTTAAGACAGGGTCTTGCTTTGTAGTTCAGGTTGGCCCTGAGCTCACTATGTAGCCCAGGCAAACCTCAAACTCAGCAATCCTCCTGCCTCTGCCTCAGTGGTTCCGGCACCTGCATAGCAAATTCACGTTCCCTGGTTCAATCTCCGTTAACCACTTACAGCAATACCAGGTGTGGTGACTCACGCCCACCAGCAGTCAGTATATCACACACAATGCCAGGTGTTGTGGCTCATGCCTGTAATCCTAGCACTACAGGAGGCAGTGGCAGGAGGATTGCTGAGTTCGAGGCTTGCCTAGACTATATAGTGAGCTCAGGGCCAGCCTGAACTACAAGTGAGACCCTGTCTCAAAAAAAAAAAAAAATCTGCTCTGTATAGAATAGCTACCTCTGCTTTTTCTAGGTTCCTTTTGCATGGAATATTGTTTTCCATCCTTTGACTTTGAGTCTATAAACTTCCTTTTTAATTAAATTTGTTTCCTGT